>CACVKI010145133.1:0-88956 GCA_902732785.1 Trichogramma evanescens | reverse complement strand
ACTTATTCTTAGCAACAAAATGAAGGTCGCCATAGAGCCGTTTTTCGATCGGTTGAATTTAGCAATTTGATCATTTTTATTGCAAATAAAAGGAAATAACTAGGTCGCGCTGCTAGATGGCGTTGTTCACAACCGCATACAATGCGAACCTATGCTGCAGACAAGTGAGGTTATGAGGTTATGAAGATGTCAATAGTTTTTGTTTATTGAATCCACATGATGATAATACAACATTTTATCATGTCTAATAAACAAAAAGAAATGAATTAATATTCTCATAATCTTGAAGATGAAAAACTGACGATAATTGCAAAAACCTTCACAGCATAGTCTAATCATATGTCGTGAAATTCTATCGGGTTCTGGATGAAAAAAAACCAGAGAACAAATGAAAGCATTTTCAGAAATCAGATTCCAGAATTTTCACCTTGTTTGCGTCATTTTTGGATCGGAAAACGATGTTATTTAACATAGCTCAGTCTGCCCGAGCCGGACACCTTTATACTCGGCTTGGCATCCCGTTCGCACAGAGTGAAAGTTCTTTTATTTCTAGCTTTTTTTGTACTTCCAATTTTCACAAACCGCTCTATGGCAACCTTCGTAATGTTGCCAAGAACATGTAGTGAAAATTTCAGCCATTTCCATCCAGTGGATTTCCCGGAAAACTGGATTAAAATTTATTATTACATCGTGGCAGAACCTGCGCGAGCGGGACACATTTCTAATTGGCCTGGCATCCCGTTCGCACAGAGTGAAAGTTCTTTTATTTCTAGCTTTTATTGTACTTCCAATTTTCATAAACCGCTCTATGGCGACCTTCGTAATGTTGCCAAGAACATGTATTGAAAATTTCAGCCATTTCCCTCCGGTAGATTTTCCGGAAAACTGGATCAAAATTTTTTATTTCTGCGTGGCAGAACCTGCGCGAGCGGGACACATTTCGAATTGGCCTGGCATCCCGTTCGCACAGACTAAAAGTTCTTTTATTTCTAGCTTTTTTTGTTTTTCAAATTTTCACAAACCGCTCTATGGCAACCTTCGTAATGTTGCCAAGAACATATAGTAAAAATTTCAGCCATTTCCATCCGGTAGATTTTCCGGAAAACTGGATCAAAATTTTTTATTTCAGCGTGGCAGAACCTGCGCGAGCGGGACACACTTCGAATCGGCCTGGCATCCCGTTTGCACAGAGTGAAATTTCTTTCATTTCTACCTTTTTCCAGATTTCGAATTTCCACAAACGGCTCTATGGCGATCTAGCGATTACTGCCAATTTCGACATTACGTATCCTAGCCATACAGGCGCCGATTCGACTACATCCACGTCCCGTTTGTGTAGGGTGTAAGGCGACAATATTAGGTTTTTCAAAGGCGGTGGACTCTAAAAATGTTGGTCACAGATCTAGAATCGAGAAAATGGAAACTAAAATAAATTTCCAGCAATTTTCTAGCGACCACTGCCAATTGCGCCATCACATACCCTAGCCAGACGGGACGCCGATTCGACTACATCCTCGTCCCGTTTGTGTAGGGTGTTAGGCGACAATATTAGGTTTTTCAAAGGCGGTGGACTCTAAAAATGTAGGTCACAGATCTAGAATCGAGAAAATGGAAACTAAAGTAAATTTCCAGCAATTTTCTAGCGACCACTGCCAATTTCGACATCACATACCCTAGCCAGACGGGACGCCGATTCGACTACATCTGCGTCCCGTTTGTGTAGGGTGTCAGGCAACAGTGCCCTCCTGTAGCGGCAACACTGCGATGCTATAAGCGAACGCAATGCACAGATTCACGACTGCTCGTTCTCCCCTACAAGTATAGCACGTCGTCGTGCGAGTAGTGATGTGCCCACATGCCTAAACCGTCTATGTTCCGTCGTGTTTCTCTATCTCTCTCGCACTCGCTTGGCTCGCTCGTGTCGTGCGTGTTCGTGCCGGTTGCTCTGCTAAACGAAAGCATAAAGTCCACGTCTCAAGCTTCTGCTCAGAAGGGATAACACTTGACAACATCGCAAAATATTCAAGCATAATTTTCGGGCAGGTTTGACTTTTGAAGAATGGCAAGTGACAAGTAAGATATGAGAGGTTAGGTATTAGAAAATTGCGCAATAGTAGAACGAACAGTGATGAAACCGTTCGAATGTTGAAGTGACATAAGTGAGGTTAGGTATTGAAGAATCATTGATACTTTGCAATAGCATTAAGTTTAATTATTTATTTTTGGTTTGTTACGTATGGTGAGTAATGTTAGAAAATGTTGAGCCTGCATGTAATCCATCAATGAGTAGGAGTGAAGGTAATTTGTAAATATGGAAATTTGCGTGAATCTTGCTTTAATTAACTCTTAATTTTGGTTTATTGGTATTTATGAACTTTCATCAAAAATTAAAATTAAATTGAAAGTATGCAAATGATGTTGAATGAAATTGAATGTGTCTAAATAAATGGGAGTGTGTATTGAAAATGAAATTTCCCTAATCGTAAATAGCATTGAATATGAATGAACAATAATTATCTGCATTGATGAGTGAGAAAGTGATTTATTTAAAAGATAAAATTTGAGTGGGATTTTTGTGATGTAGTGGAAATTTGAATGATTATGAATTTTTGTAAATGGAAAAAATCAGTAGAAAATGAAAGATGAATTATGCAATAAATGATAAAAAAAGAAAAGAAATATAAGATGTGAAATACTAACGGATAAAAAAAACAAAATACGAATGAATGAAAAAAATTGAATATAAATGAAAATTTACGAGAAAATTGTATGGATTGTCGTTTTTTACTCTTCTCAAGGTGGCGCTACGGTACAGCTTGTCATTTAATTCAAAAATAATCGTGATAGTACTGATAGCGCCATCTGTAGTTTTAGTTTTTTTACACTGTTTTATCGATAGGACGCAGTACTGCCAACATCGCGAACGTGGAGTACAGATGCCCTTAACGATGGAGATGTATGCAATTAAATTAAATGAACCGATCCCCCTTCCCTCATCAGGACTAATTGGCCGCGTTGCTCCATTTGTTGCGCGAGATCTTGTCCGCCCTTGGTCATTGATTCGATGTAACGAGACAACGTTGTTAAAAAAAAAGAATCGAGTACGTCTGCTTGAAGAATCGTTGATTAGCTCCCACCATAATTTCACCATAGAAATTAGCTCGATCTCTTTGTTTTTAATAAACGTTTCGGTACCCCATTGCTAGAATTAAACTTCCGAGTTATTCGAGCTAATATTTTTGTTGTGGTTTGACTTGTTTCTGTACAAGTCGTAGGCGTGAGTATCAGTAATAACACACGCGGAAAAAGCAACGAGATATATACAACGAGATGTATCTCACCAGTTTAGGAGATGAGTGACATTTGTTTCTATTTTTATCAAAGCCAAACGTCAAGACCAACGGACCGATCGGTCTAACTAGACCAGTTAAAAAAAATATTATGCTCTCGAGACTCGTCAGCGCGTGCGCGCATATAACCGACGGCGTAGCTGTGAAATTAGTAAATCTACGCGTCTATATAAACCGGCATCGAGTACGTACGTATACATACGGGGGGTTACGCGCGCGCCGCGTTCCAGTCGGCTGATCGCTCCGATTTTTTCATTCCGCAGACGCACTCCGCAGCATCATTGTACAATCAAAGCCAATTCATGCTCACGATCGCGCTCCTCTCGCAGCCGAGGCTCCATTCACGAGTTCTCTCTCTTTCTCTCTCGCTCGCTCTGTTGTGCGTGTAGTTCGGTATTTTCCACGTCAGCCCCGACGCCGGGGCGTGCTTGCGTGCGTAGAGTAGAGTTGTGGTACGCGACACGCGTATCTCCGATAATAATGCACGCGTATAGTAGTGTGCACACTCGTGCGTAAACACAAACGAGGAGAAAAGAGTCGAGCTAGCTCGAGCGTTCGCGACGACGACGACGACGACGACGACGCTTTCCGGCAATATATAAATGTAACGCGTTCACGCGGTGCGACCGGAAGCGCCCGCCGCGCGCACACTGCCCGTCCGAGCACCTGTAATCGCGAGCACGACTCGAGCATAAACTGACTTGCGTGTTGTTTGTGTACGATGGAACATGCCATATAGAAAGAGTGCTCCGTTTTTTTTTTTATTCAACTCAAGGGAGGAAGCTCGAAAAAGAGAAGAAAAAAGATCCTGTGTCAAACGAGGAGCATTTATGAATCGATGAGCCACTGTACATAAGAAACGAGTGTGGCCACCGCACTTGCGCGTATTATATTATAGATGAGCGTGCGGGGCTGCGAAGCCCGTATAGTATGCAGTCGTGATAAACAGCAGCAGGTCCGCGCGCAGTGTAGCAGCTCCGAAGTCTAGCGTCGATTTTTTTTCCCGCGACATTTCAAGTATCCCGTTTATTCCATGAGAGACGTCGGGCTGCTGCTCCATGAAATACGCTCAGCGTCATGGTAGTGTAAGCCCCTAACAGAGCAATTTATTCGTCGAAAGTAAAAGATGAGCTGTCGGTATAATGTTACAAACGCTCCACTGTGTGTATATATGCCATATACATTGCGCGCGCGTGTGTGTATATGTGTACACAATATTATATACAAGTCGCTCTCTTCCTCCACCTCCTCTACTTCGTCTTCTACTTCTTCTTCTTCTTCGCCTACTTCTTCTTCTTATTCTGGAGCTGCTGCTCTTTCCTTTATATGCATCGTGCTAGTCTCCGTGTATAGAGGCGCACATATTTACTCGGCACGGACGCACACTCGCATACACACGAGAATGAGCGCGCCTCCATGCGCTGCTTGCGACCGTCTCGTTGACACATACACTCCGACTATACATATACCTACTCGGACTGCCGCTGCTGCTGCTGCTCCACCGGAACGCATGAATGTAAGGAGGGGCCCTATAAGCCGTGTATGTGTGTGTGTGTGTGTGTGTGTTCGTGTGTACGCGCCAACAAACGCCGTCGCTGGCGACTTCAGTTCACTCTCACTTGTCAGAGCGCGAGTACACTGCACAGCAGCAGCAACAACAAGCAGCAGTAGACAGTAAACGAGACTCAAAAAACCAGCTGGTTTGTGTCGAGCTGCGTGCGGGGCGAGCTGCGCTCCAACGATCACGGACAGGCTCTTATTTTTATTTTTTTTATTTTTGCCACTAATGCGGCAGCTTCTCGTTCTCTCTTCAACGGTCCTGTCCGGTGAATCCAGTTTTCAGAGCGAATCTCGCGCGCGGGGCTCGAATTAAAAAGTCGTCGATGACTCGAGCCGCCGTCGCCGTCACGTGCCGCTCTCGTTGGAGGCTTTGCGGCCAAAGTGGCATTAGCCGCTGAGCCTATTGTATATAATACACACGGCTTAGCTCGGCCTGCTCGTCGTGAGTTATGATTTCCGACAAGGAGTCGACTCTTATTGTGCGTTAGCGCGACTGGCGCCGCTATTCTACTCTGCTCTCTCGCTCTCTCTCCACGCGATTCCCTCGAGTGGCAAATGGCAATTCGCGCGTCTAAACAATGACACAGACTCTCGGCTTATATACAAATGTGTGTGTGTGCGTACCGGTGAAAACATGACGAATCGACGAGTGTGACAGTGTGCTCCGAGTAGTACAGTTACGACAAAAAAAAATATACAAAAAATGGAGCTGGTGAACGGTGGTGGCATCGAGATGCTGTCGAGGCGCAGCATCCACATCAAGGACTATAATAGTTACGAGGACGAGGATCAGGACGACGACAGTCTGAACAGGACCAACGAGACCGACGACGGTGAACTCAGGCTCGACCTGTCGATGGCCGAGCAGTTCTACTACGAAGTCATATCGTCCTTCCAAAAGGAAGAGGTAGATAGTCATAATGCACTTATACACATACATACACACGCGCGCACGTGACAATATAAAACTGCAGAGTCGGCTTGCTCCTAACGAGGCGCACAAAGCTCCAACTCCATGCAAAGACCTTGATAATATGTGCGCGCAACAAGGTTTATATTTGGTGCAACGTGCTCTCTCGCGAGCGATCACGCCTCTGCGTATGCAGCTTAAAGGTTATTCTTGGCTTGCAATGTGCAGCACGTCGGTCGTCGAGAGCAGCGCGCGTGCAATAACAATCGCGCGAGTGCATTCGAGTATATATCGCGGATCATATACCGAGTCTTCACACTCGAAATCCCACGTAATAAGTTTTTAACCGATCGTTGCGATGAGCACCGATCGTACGTCGACAATCGCAATCCTGGCCTCGAATATCGCTCGGAGGCTCTTGTTGTCGAATTTTGACACACGGCCAAGCGCGATCGAATGAGGCAATCTTGGCTGCAGGCACCCGTAACGCGAGTTGTATATTGGCCTGTTCGCAAGCCAACAGTAGGAGCAGCAGCAGCGTGCGCAGCGAAAGGGCCCACCACGCCGACACGCGACGACCGAAGTACGAGAATACTCACTCGAACGCGCATGCACATGCACACGTATAAACAGATTCTGCGCGAAGGTGAACCAGTTGCGCGGCGAACCTGTATATAAATCTCACGCGCGCGATACACTCGGCACGGCGGCGATTATTTCTCTCTCTCGCATACAACGAAAATTGCTTCTGCGCGCGCGCGCGTTTATTATATTGCGGCCGATTGACCGATGAGCATACTCGAGTGCTGCTGCTGCATGCGGTCGAGAGTAAGAGCCCTTGAAGATGATGCACGCCTCGCAATTTCGCGAATCAACTGAATAAGCGCGCGACTACCCTCCGTATCGTTCACGTACAGCAATTTTCCCTTCTTCATCGGTCGTTCGCTACTGCTCATACCGTGACCAACCTTCACCTTGCTGACGCTCTTGATCGACTAGTTGGCTCGTGCTGCGCTTTTCACGGCCCAAAAATCTCGAGCTTACTCTAACTCGCATTTTCCAGCAATATAATAATTTACTGCACACGTGCCAGCGCTAATGCTTCCAACTTTCAGCTACCATGAGTTCTCCTGACACCTTTTCATATCAAATATTGCGGAGCAATTGTTGCTCGTCTTCAAGGCCAGATCGGAGCTGCGCATTAAAATACGGCACGCGTCGTTTGAAACATACCTTACGGCTCGAGGCACTATGCTTTCTCCCCTTCCCTCCCCGGCCAAATGCGGAGCGAAGACTTTTCAAGAGTCATGGTGAGCCCCCAAGGTCGATGCACGCGCACCGCGCGCTTACAAGGCTTGTAAGGCTTTTGCCCGGAGACAGATAACACAAGCGCGTCGGCGGCGTCGGTGTCTCTCTATGTGTACGGTTTCCGACTTGCGTGCTGCACACGATATCTCGGCGGAGTCTCTTGACCTTCCTCGGCGTCGAGGTTGCAGTGTGATCGGCTTACCTCGACATCTGCAGGTTTTATCGCTCTTCTCTCTCCGAGCTCCGAGCGCGAATGTTTGATATCGCGATCTGGTTGTGTTGGGCATCTGCTGCTGCTGCTGCTCGCTTCTACACACGCTTTTCTCGAAGCAATTTAAGCGCCCTCGTGCACGCGATGATTGGTCTAGTCGAGTTGATCGTTTAATAAACACGTTGCTCCAAATGTAATAACAAAGTTCTATTTGAAAACTCGCAGCGTACGTACGCACACTTACAGTTACGAAGCTGTGTATATGTAGGTGGGGTTGCGCAGTGCACAGCGCTTTCGCAGAACCCAAAAAGCACTGAGTCAACGAACAATGGGAAACGGCTTGTGCTGCGCCAACAAAAGAGAGACTGCGCTCGTACGTACGTGCTCATACACGGAGCGAGCGAGAGAGAGAGAGAGCGTAGGTACATGTGGGTGCAGCGCGCGGCATAATCTTGGGACTCTGTCTCTCTCTCGCTTGCTCTCTTGCTCTCGGCTCGGAATAAAAGGCTAAATCAAACGAGAAGCTCGTTCTTTCCAATGTTATCCGATCCTTGACCGACGACGACGACGACGACGACGACGACGACGACTCTGCGGATTCAGCGAATTTTTTTTTCCATTAGAATGTAAGCGCGCGCGGCAGCTATCGCGTGGTATATAATATACATTGCGTACTACATATACTGCCTCTGCGTAGTGTGCACAATTTGTAAGTTATTTTGACTCGGTTGGTGGTGGTGGTGGTGGTTGAGTGCGGCCGCGATATCGAGTTCGTCTCTCGCACACATACGCAGTAGGTATATACGCGCTAAATGAATTAACAGCGCAGGCCGCATCTCAAATTTACACCCGTGTGTCGACACGATTGCAGCAGCAGCAACAGCAACAGCAACGCACTTCTATGCCGCACATAAAGATCTCTCCGCGTATTGTATATTATGTGACTCGCGCTGCTGCTGCTGTACTGCTGCCTGCGCATGTGTGCAGCCCAAGCCGGCGCAGCAGCAGCAGCAGCTCCTGGTCCAGCGCGTGGCGCACGTATATTGATTTTAAAAACCAAAGCAGCGTCGTGAGGCCTAATTTAAATGAAAGCACCTCGTAACGCGACGATACATAGGTATATCGTCACCTCATCGTGTGGCCTTTAAAACCCCGAGTCTCCCCACTTGCTGTCGCTTCTACTTGTTCGAATATAAAATATATCCAAAGCTCGCTCGACTTACACACGCGAGTACCATCGCGATCAACTGTGTGCACTTATGCTTACTGCTATATGGCAGGAGCTGCATCGGCTTTTATCTCTTTCGACACGGGGCCCGTGTGGAAGAATGTCGCAAGCTGCTCGCATTAATGCGCTGACGGCGAAATACCATGGCGAGTACAGTAGTATACACGCTATAATACACGCGTGCACATAGCAGCAGAGCGAGGCATGAGCGCCGGAGCTGCTGTAAGCTGCACGCGTGCGCGGGAGGTCTTCGTGCGGCCTCGTCGTATACATATAGCAGGCGGGCAGGCGACGCCAGCGAATTTTCACCCATAGTCGACGCACACAACGCACACGAACGAGCCCGAGAACGGAGGAGAATATTCGACAGCGCGGCGCGGCGCTGCACATGGAAGTCAGTGACCTCGAGCACGCGCCGCGCGCCAGTCTTGGAAATTCCATGCCGTTTCAGCTGCGCTGAGTTGATCAAAAAAATTATCCGCGCCGCGCGCAGCGACACACGAGTCGCACGGCGGAGGACGTTGCTCTTATAAGCAAGAGGTAGAGACAGAGCAAGACTTTGACATAAATCTGCACTCGCCCATGTAATTAATAGAGCGAGACTGCAGCAGCAAGTCCCGACGTAACCCGAGCAGCTCAGCCTCGAGGCCTTCCTAGGCACGGATGCGTGCAAGCTCGCGGAAAGCAAAATATAAAGTAGACGCTCTGTTGATGCTCCTCTGCCTACACTGTGGCTCCGAAAATTCGAGTGCGGAAAAATATGCGTCACGGCAGCTAAAAGCTGTTTGCACACGTGCGTCAGTTGGTGACGTTTTTCCTGCATTAGCGCGCGCGCGCGCGCCGCTATTTGTAAAACGCGCTGCAGCAATAAAAACGTCGATTTCAAGCTCCATCAAAGGCCATTATACGCGCACACATATAGAGCAGGCGACGAAAAGAAGCGACGAAGCTCGCGGCGATGATTCGCTCGTTCGCGCCAATGGCTCAACACGATTACGGTCGGGTGCGAACACGACGAGGAGGAGAAAGAGGGGGACGCGAGAACAGTCGAGGCTCAATCGGAATCCAATTATTAAAGCACCTCGAGATAGACTATCCGGTCAAAAATTCCGTCAGCTGCAATCCACGCTCGAGCAAAAGATTCACTTTTCGTTCCCTCTCTTTTTTTTTTATCACGCAGCAGCTGTGTAGTAGCACATGCCCCGGGAGTAAGATTGAAGGTCCGGTTCCAGTTGTTCGGACAAAAGCTTTAATTAAAACAAAAAGAGGCTGCAAGCTCGCGTAGTACCGGCTAGGCTCTCTCGGCTGAAATACGCAAGCTTTGCCTGTAAACTCGGCAAAAGAGAATGCGTTAGCTTTGTGAGTACTCTGCTATGGGCAGTGGTAGCAGCAGTAGCAGTAGCAAAAGAGCTACATTGCCTATAACGGCCCTGCTGCTGCTGCTGCTGCTGTTGCTGTACATGTGTTCGTGCGAACGCACGATTCTGCTTGATCCGCGGCATAGGCTCGTGCCTTTGTGGTGCTCTCTGGGCTCTAAGTAAACCATGTACACAGTTCAGTGTTCAAATAGCTGGCTGCTCCTATATATTCGTTACGCTTTTATAGCATTTCGATGTCAAAAAACGAACGAACCGGATCCGTGATTTTTTCCTCCTCTATGGTTATCCTTTACTCTTGCTCACGCTGTCCGTTGATTCAACCGTATAGAGCTTCCGAGTGAAACCGCAAAAAATGAGCCTCTTCTCGATGACTGCAAGCCACCTCTTTTGCATATATGGGTAAAGCTTACATTCGCGTCTAACTTTGAACTTGACTTGAAACAGCTTGTAACGTACAAATTTTCAGCTTGCTTGCTTGGGCGCCGGGTAATATATCTTAAACACATCTATCTCTAGCAATTGGCACTCTCGACGCGCTCCAAAGAGAACTGCACGCGCGCTCATTTATTGACTCGAGTAGTAGAGTTGGCCCACTGCACGCTTAATCTTCTTGGCCCAGCTAACGAACAGCTTATAAACGAGAGGCAAGAGGCTAGGCGCGAACGCCGCCCACGCGTATACTCATTAGGCGAGAGAGAGAGAGAGAGGCGCGCACAAGAGGACCGGAGCGAGCAGCAGCATTTATACAGACACACAGTGCAGTGCACAGAGCGAGAGAAATGAGACGGCGCGCGGTTGGTATGGGAAAGCAAGCTGCTGCTGGCCCCTGATGCAAGCAGAGATATTCTATTTAGATAGTTGAGTGCTTGACAAACGCTTCCCCTGCGCAGCGCCGACTCTCTTTCTGTTAGATAGATACCTCTATATAGCTGATGCATGCTAACAGAGCAGCTCTATACGCACGCCTCGTGGTGTGCAGCTAGCAGTATTATACGCGCGTATACGTGCCTACGCGCGACGACGAGACGTGGTACGTACATACACTCTATACTCGGCAGCAGCAGTGCTCTCGGCTCTTCGTGCGATTCTTATCTCGCTTCCTCGCGCGCGCGGCTGAGTTGCTCCGCTTCTTCTTCTTCTTCTTCTACTACTATATGGCGCACACAATTTATGCCGCGAATCGTGCGCTGCAACAACGACGCCTCGCTTATACGCCTCGAGGCGCGCGAGTACACGCCTGCAGCCGGTTCTTGCTGCCAAAGCTTCGAGCGAACTCATTTAAGATGCGGCGATTCGATGATCCTTCGATTATATTTGACTTGAAAAAGAGAGACGTGCGTGACTGACAATAAAGAAGGTAGCCGATGGAGTGGCTGCCCCATCCCTCTTTCGAAGCTCGCTTGCGTAGTTATGTCGTATGTGCGCTCGTGTTGCTGCGAAACTGCTTTTACTACCGATTTAAAGACCATCGTATCGTGGTCTATATTGCTCAATAAATATTACCCGTTCGTCATGTGGCTGTTGCCATTGAGAAATTTATTTTTTTAAAGTATCCCGTTGTCAGAGTTATTTTCATACAGGTCTTTTAATATTTTTCCTGAAATGTGTGACTTGAAATTCTTCGTGAATCCCCTTTGTTTCACTACTGTTTCGAAGACCTCGTGGAAACCATTCAGTTAAAATCTAAACGACCGCGATGAGGAGTTTTTATTTCCACCCCAACATTTGCGGGATCCTCTTATTGTTTATATGTCATTTCATCCGATTATCTCGACTACCGGACGCTGTGCGTTATCCGACTAAAATATCGTCTCTCGTTTTTGCAGAAACTATGCGTGTACCAAAAATCCTTGGAGGAGCTGTCGTCGAGATTAGCCGGCGCGGAGGCTATTCAGAGCGGCTGGCAAGTGGCCAGCCAGAAGGGCCAGGAGTCGGCCGAGCAGCTGGAGCAACTGCAAAAGTTCGGCGAGCGGCTGAATCCGATTCAGAGGCTCATCGAGGAAGCCAACGAGCAAGCGAGCGCCTTTGTCTCGTCCAACGTCATTGTGTCGCACGCTCTGCTCGCCAAGCTCGACGATCTCAACGCAAGGTACGTCGTCGCGACAGACCGAGAGAAGCCTCGCTCTCTATACTTTTTTTGTCTTCGTGGTCTGTATAGCGACAAATCAAAATTGAGCCTTTGTTTTATTTCTTATTTTTTTATTTTTTAGGTGGAAGGCACTGCAAGCGGCTGTAGACGAGCGCTACAAGCAGCTCACTGGGCTTGGCAAGGACGTCAACGGCAAGCCGGCCAGTCAGTTGCTGGCTTTTCTGGCCAACAGCGTCGAGCCCCCATGGGAGAGAGCTCTCACGCCCGCCAAAGTGCCTTACTACATCAAGTACTTCCGAAAGACTATTTAAACTTGCCAATCGATCGCTGCATATAAGCTTGATTACTCATTGACAGTATTTGTTTTTTTTTACCTCTTTCAGTCATCAAACGGAAACGACGCACTGGGACCACCCGAAAATGATCGAACTCATGGCTTCGCTGGCCGATTTGAACGAGGTCCGTTTCTCCGCCTACAGAACGGCTATGAAACTGAGGACGGTGCAAAAGCGCCTTGGCAGTAAGTTCTTCTTTTTCTGCGTGGATAAGTTGATAAGCGAACCCTCTAACGTATAACGCACCTGTTTCAGTGGACATGTTGTCTCTGTCGACGGCGCTCGAGCAGTTCGACTCGCACGGCCTGCGCGCTCAAAACGACAAGCTCATCGACATCCCGGACATGGTGACGGTTCTCGGGGACATATACGAGCGCATGGCTGCCGATAATCCCAACCAGATCTCTGCGGCTCTCTGCGTTGATCTAGCCATCAACTGGCTGCTCAACGTCTATGATAGTCAACGCACTGGACAGATACGCGTCTTGTCCTTTAAAGTCGGATTGGTGCTTCTCTGCAAGGGCCACCTCGAAGAGAAGTACAGATGTGAGTTCTCGTTTTATTGGCTTTTGTTCCTTCGATTTTAAATTGCTAGTGCCTTTTGTTACCTTGTACATTTTCTCCTCTTTCCGCGCAGATTTGTTCCGGCTCATAGCCGATCCGAACCGTCTCGTCGATCAGCGTAAGCTCGGCCTGCTACTTCACGATTGCATTCAAGTACCGCGGCAACTTGGTGAAGTGGCGGCTTTTGGTGGCTCCAATATCGAGCCGTCCGTTCGCAGCTGCTTTGAGAAGGCTGGTAAGGACAAGAACGACATCGAAGCCCAGCACTTTTTGACCTGGCTTCAGCAAGAGCCCCAGTCGATGGTTTGGCTGCCGGTACTCCATAGGCTCGCAGCCGCTGAGAACGCCAAGCATCAGGCCAAGTGCAATATCTGCAAAGAGTATCCCATCGTTGGATTCCGCTACAGATGTCTAAAATGCTTCAACTTTGACATGTGTCAGAACTGCTTTTTCTCCGGCAAAAAAGCCAAGAACCATAAGCTCACACACCCGATGCAAGAATACTGCACAGCGGTTCGTAATTTGTTTTATACATAATCCATATCTACAAAGAGAAAAATTTCCCAGAATCTTTCCGATGCGATTAATGTGAAAAACAGCCGAATTATTCGCCACGAAATTATTTCTAGTTATCTTAATGCTAGTATAAATTCGATAGTGACAATTTATTACGGCCCAAGATCGTAGAAAAAGTACATAACGAATGCTTCGGTTTTTTTTAACAAGGGTCGGGCCTGAGAAATTACAGACTATTTTTCGCCGTGTACATTATTATTCATTACTCTAAACGTTGTTTTCATTCACAGACGACTTCGGGAGAGGATGTTCGAGACTTTACTCGTGCCCTGCGCAACAAGTTCAAGTCGAAACGCTACTTCAAAAAACATCCACGCGTCGGTTACCTGCCGGTACAGACGGTGCTCGAGGGCGACGCCTTGGAGAGCCCGGCACCTTCGCCCCAACACAGTTCGCTCAGCCAAGACATGCACTCGCGCTTGGAAATATACGCCTCGCGCTTAGCCGAGGTCGAGCTGTCGCGCACGAGAAGCAATTCAACGCCCGACAGCGATGACGAGCACCAGCTCATCGCTCATTATTGCCAGAGCCTCAACGGTACCGATGGCCTCAATGCCCCACGCAGTCCCGTACAGGTGATGGCAGCCATCGACGCCGAGCAGAGAGAGGAGCTCGAGGCTATGATTCGCGAACTTGAAGAGGAAAACGCCTCTCTGCAAGCCGAATACGAGCGACTGCGCTCAAAGCAGACGCCCGGCTCGACGCCGGAAGATGGAACACATAGTGGTAGATTGACCGACTGTGATATGATTGCTGAAGCTAAAATGTTGAGGCAACATAAAGGACGTCTGGAAGCTCGTATGCAAATCCTTGAAGACCATAATCGTCAACTCGAAGCACAGCTTCAAAGACTCAGAGAGCTACTACGTGAGGTACGATGCCTATAATATTTACTGAATTAATTTAACAATTTTTTTCAACCTTGCATCAACAGACTTTGAATTTTTTCCAAATTAATTTGTAGCAACCAAATAGTGATTCACCTTCAAAGACTGGAACTTTGCAAACGCGCAGCGTAACTGCTTCACAACTGGCAACCGATTCACCAGCTAAAATGAATGGCCATTATCATGATTCTTCGGGTACGTCCATTAATATTCTTTACTTATTCCTCATTATCCACAATGAACTTACTTTTGTCATCAATCCCATCTAAATCGGACATATAATTCTCATTAACAACATTAACGATTGGTTTATCATCTTCATTGTTCTGTATCAAGTGAAATACGCAAGGCAAACGATAACTTTTTCTGCTTTTTATAATTTTAGAAAATTTAATAACAAAGTGAACATTTGTCTTGTTATTTCAAAATCATTTTGGTGTGTCTGAAGTACCTAAAAATATCCACATAACATTTTCCTCTCTATCCTCTCTCTATCTTTCTCACAATGTGAATTCGCGCTCATTTCGATCATGGTCTGCGGGCCCCTTGTAGGTGGTGGTAGTAATGGAATAGCAGACGGTGGCCGGGTCAACAGCTTAGAGAGACCGCCTCCTCCCCCTCACAACGTCAACAATCTCTTGCATATGGCAGGTTTGTGGCTGGTTTTCTTTCATTTCCATTTTACATTATTTATCATTGATACGCTTAATGTACATTTTTTGAACGAGTCATTTGTTTTATTTTTTCATAAATGTGTGTACAGATGTGTAATGTATCATATTCAATCAGTGCACCTTTTGAATTTCAAACAGTCTTGTTCAAATGATCCTTTCACTAATATTAATAACTGCAAATCTTAACACTTTAATTTTTCGGCACAAATTACACAAAATTCTGAACTATTTTCATGCATACTCTACCTCTAATAGGATGGATGTAAAAAGGTGAGCATATATAAAATGGTGTTCATTTCATAATTGTTTGCTTATAACATGCTTTGCAACTTATATTGTTGCGTTTGACTAATTTTTCATTTAATCATAATGATAATTTGTTCTGTTTATAATTTTAAATATTAGAGGTAAATAAATTCTTAAAAATTTTTTAATAATTATTTACTTAACTTCATGACCATTTACAGAAGATTTGAGCAAAGCCGTTGGCAAATTGGTGACATTCATGACTGAAGAAAGTGCGACCGAAACAAATGGAGAGAATTCAGAACAAGATCACAGCAGTAGTCAGGAGTCACATCAGTCATCTCAGCAACAAGAACAAGAGGAAAAATCTCCACCACCACCAGTTTTCAAACCGTAATATTCGATCGAGACGCAATTGAGAAAAAAAATTTTTTATCAATTTTTCACTGCGCACGTGAAAGTGATGAAATGAAATCAATATTGAGATTGCATTTATACATTTAGCACAAAGCAAAGGCACGAGCAGAGATGATGCATTTGTATATCATTATATAAAATAATTAAGCGTCATATTGCTAAACTAATTATACATAAAGCTATTCTTCATATTGACCAAGAGGGGATAAGTCTGGTTTTTATCGCATATCAATGAAAGGAACAAGAACTAGTTTTTAAATCTAGCTTGTGCATTCATTTTAGTGACCGATAAGACTCGATCCATTAAGTTGCATACGCGAAATGTAAACAGGGTCTACATAAAAGTATGGTTGACAGCGAAAGACTAAAAATTTTGTTGTTTCTTTTTTTACCTGAATCACGCCATATCACGGGAAATTTTAAGGATTTGACAATAGTCGAGGTGTAGGAAGTATTTAGTTGCTCTTTAATTGGTATCATGTTTCAACTGCAAGAGGCAGAACTGGATCTGAAAAATATCGATGCTATTTCAAAGACGCTGCTTTCTCAGTATATATGCAAAAAGCGCGAAGAATAACAACGCCGAGTGTAAACGCGAGAAAGGCATTGATCTTTGAAGCTTACATATATTGTATATCTCGTCATATCATTGCCAAAAAAGAAAAGTTAGAATACGCTAAATGAAAATTGTTTTAAATTGTTATTAATGTAATAATCGGAAAACGAACGAAATCTATTGTTATATGCCTGCTATATATATATAAAGTGTATTAGACAATTATGAAATTTACGAAATGTGAGAGTTGACATGGATAAAAATAACTACACATACATGTTAACATAACGAAAGGAACGAAAAATCCTAATATTATTATTACACATGTATACAATGCATGCAAAATGGTAAAGAATGAACTCTGAATTAAATTACATACTCTCGTAGGCTATATAGAAAAAGGATGGCATTCACGTTGTTCCCCAGATTCCCACAAAACCTCGTTACCTCTTTTCATTCCTCTGCAACAGCTTCAAGCCACATTTATCTTTTAATTCAAGTACTTATCTATTTACCGAAAAAAATGAATAACAAAAAAGCGCAAGCTCGCGCACATTCAGTGCTCGGAGTAGTCAGAGACCAAATTTGAAAAATGAAGAAGCTCCTCCAGCACGTGATTGCATATTTTATCTTCTATCGAGGACTACCTCCTGTGAATTTTTCTAGATTTTTTTAACCGATGGTATTTAACGTATGACCACTAGCCAATTTGGCTATTTGGTTTTGTGACTTACGTTCTACTAATGAACGAACGTTGATTAAATAAATATACGTATGTTTAAAAATATCAATAAACAATAATAAAAACAAGTTCATGTCTGTTATTTCGTTTTCCCCGTTGGACTTTTACCACGCTTAGTTAATACTAGGAAGAATCTAAAATATTAAATAGCAGCTCTTGACAGCTAAATTGAGAATAGCTACAGGATGAGCAGCGATGACACATTGAGTGTGCATACGCAATTTTACGCCACGCATAAAATCCAAGCATAGGTACGTATAAATGGATGTAACGTCGACGGTAAATGAATCAGTTATCAGTCGATCTACAGAAACAGTTCATCTACGGGAAAGCAGAGTATTTGTACGCCAAATAACATAGTACTAGAACAAATGACATCAAGTTAATTGCATTTAGCGGATCGACGCAGTAAGTAGCTTTACAGTTTTTTTGAAGTGCTACTTTTGAAACACTTTTAAATAAAAGTGGTTTTTGCAGATAAAAGGAATGTTTTCAGATCGAGTAAAACATCCGATTGTCATTTTAATTATAATGGGAGTTATAATCCATTCGATGGGTCAAGTTAAAAGTGATAATTTTGTAACGAAACTAATCAACGATTTTCATAAAAGATTGTACCAAAGATTTGACAAAGATTTAAAATATTCATCCGAATTTGTGCCTAGAAACGATAGCATTTTAAATAAAATTTTGTTCGGTGCAATGATAAGAATACCAACTTACTGTCCTCCCAGAAAATATGTGAAAATTCGTGGCAAGTGTCGTCGTGTATACGGAAAATAAAAATTATTGTTTAAGTTTCAAACAAAATATGAATTTTCTTTTCCTTATTATTCTTTTTTACGAATGTTTTTTTTGTAATATTGATTTCGTGCAAATGTGTTGTTATGTTTTGCAAAAATAAAAAACATGGTTTGCAACAAAGTTATTTTATTTTTTCTAAGAATTAAAATTCTTGCTTCTCTATACATTATTGCATCTTAGATAATAATTTTTCATTTAAAGTTTATATTCCATTGCAGTATAAATTTGCTGAACTGCAAAAGGCACGTATTAAAATCAATTTCATACCAGAAGATTGACCACTTATTCTATGAAAAATTATGCCAAGATTTGTGTGCATAAATGTCAGTCGTTGATTATATTTAAAAACTTTCAAATCAATCAGAAAAACCCAGGCCATAATTTTTAGTGGAAGATGATCAAAACCTAATGAACAAGATATTATGTTTCATCTAAGGCAGTGATATTCAAAATTTACATATTTACTTTTTACATTAGTGCCATCTAATTTAATTTAAATTGTTGTTCTTTTTTTATGTGTTTAGATTAATTTCATGTCAACACTGTACAAACTGAACAAATGTGACAAGATAATTAGAAAAACAAATATACGACTGTTTGTATCAACTGATGCTTAATTAAATTTCACAAAATTGGTTAATTTATATAACAATAATAAATAATTTTATCTTGCACAAATACACATGATATTTACAAAAATACACACTCTATACAAATATTTACATTTCTCAAATGCATATTAATATTACACATAATTTCATCAATTCTAATTTTTAATCAGGTTTGAAAATGGGTATTTTTGGAATAAATTCAATGGATAGAACCTGCAAAAAAATAAAATAAAAAATACATTAAGGTAATTGCCTTAAGAGAAACTTTAAACTACAAAAGTAAATAAAATCCATCTATTTGAATTATTTTAAAAATTCTTACATGTTCCATCATCGAAGAGCTGTCACATCTTTGTTTCGTTAATTTCCAGTGTAAGCCCAATTTGTGGTAGAGTCTACTATTTTCCCACTCTAGTAATTTATTCAGAGAATGTTGAGTCTATAAAAAAATTATAATAAGTATCTCTGGCAATAATGAATTAATTATTGGAAAAATTAGTGTTAGTTAGCAAGGTACCCTTTTACTGAGACAAACAACAGGCCATAGAGAACATCCTAAGGTACAGCAGCAACAAACACATCCACAAAAGAGCCATTTGACATTCACTGGCAACGTTTTCTTAAGAACACTGTTTATTCGCATGACAGTTGCTTTAAACTCCTCAGGTGCAACTCTGGAAACCAAGCCATTAGGAAAATCTGTTTCAAATTTATTGCTGAGGCCAAATCTGAAAAGAGATGTCAAAAGTGGAAAATCAAAATACAAGTGCATAGGGTTATTTGGGATTTGTTTACTAACACAGTCATATTCCCAGCTCCGCGAATAATGATAGGCTCGGGCACAATCGGAGTCGCTGCGTAAGACTGGTCAGCTGCTGTCGATTCATTTCCAGATCCTGGCAAATCTTCCTCCTCGTAAATTGCATCGAAATCCGCCATTCTGCGTTCGTATCTCTATGTATGGTATAAATTCGTATCTATAAAAGTATATTATACGTAAAAGAAATATTTTCATCCACGAACGAACGTGTGTGCGTTTATGCGCGACTTTTTCAATAATTATAGATCACTGTGCGGACAAAGAAGCACAATAAAAATGAATCATTCGCGAAGATGTCCCCCTACAGCCCTCCCCAATACGTCCAAAAACATAACATTGACGCACCACAGATGAAGTTTGACAGCTGCGCCAAATTTGAACTTTGAAATGCGAATCTCGACTCGCGAATTAAAGCATAGACGACTAACAGAGAACAATGGGATTTTGTTGCGCGATTGCGAAGCAGATTTGAGGTTATAGACGTGGAAAGTGAAATAAGCACAGCACAAATCTGAGTGCACAAGTATATAGGCGCTTGTAAAACTGCTGCGTGAGTATAATACGTATATGTATATATACCTATGTGGAATATTGCTTCATCGAGAGAAGTAGTGGCGAGCATACGATATATATGCTGTATTGTGTATCCTATTGAGTTCAGGGCAAGCATGCAGAGCGCAGAAGACTGCTGTTACACCGCAGTGCGGAGTGCTGCTTTACTTTGCTTTGCTGCCTCCGCTGCCTCTGCCTCGCTGCCGAGCACTCTACTTACTCTGCTCTCGAAAATTTTATATATAGCGCGTGTCGACGTGCGTCAGATTGGCGCACACTCTGAGTGTATACTTATATATACTTTTGCCAGCGCAGTCCACGCGTAACAATAACCGAAGCCTCGAAAAAAAAGAAAGATCGGGCAATGACACCACCGAAACTGTGGCCTTCGAATAATTAAAAATCATTCTACTGTCGTCACGTTTTTCTTTCTCCGAAGACCAAATATAACTTGTCATCCCCTCACATGCTGCTGCTCAGCTGAATTCGAATCGACGATCGATCAGCGCGCTTTTTTACCACGCGAGGCCAGTAGTGTGCGATTATTCATATAAATTGCGCTTGCGACGCGAAATCCAGAGGCGCCACCGTACGGGACTCCTTATTGTCCATTTTCGCTGGCTTGGCCGATGCTACTACGAGAGCTGTCACTGAGTCAGCTTTCTGCTCGTTGTTAACTCCCCCTCGAACGTCTCATTATTCCTAATTCGACGTTGGGGCAAAACATGAGAAAACATTGAGAGCTCGAGAAACATCTTGGAAAGACTTGAGGAAGATACGGCTCTGGGCGTAGTAGCTGCTTAACTATGTCATCGCCAAGCAGCACTAAATTGCAGGATGATATCAACAGCATACCCTTGGCCGACGATGATCCTCAGGGTGAGTGAAGCGCTTTTCAACAAATTTGGGTTTGTTTCTAACACTTTTCTCCTTTTCTTTCCCTCAGTCATCATCCCTGAAGAAGAAAATAATTCGGATGCTAACTCCGCCGCGGTGACCAAGTCCCAATCGAACGATATCAATCGTGTACAAAGCATGGATTCTTTAATGTCCAGTCTGACTAACAGCAGTTGTAGTCACAACAGTAAGTATTGTTAGCTCGATAAAACTATTGGCACATTCACGCATCCTCGAGGGGCTATTCTCTACCCAAATTCAATTGTCATTTCTTGTTGCACTGTAAATTATACATCATGTCTATAGACACAAACAATTTCCAGAACAGTCGAGTCAAGACTTACTCTTGCTACAGCTTTGTCAATATTTTGATTTTATATGTTACCAGCACTCATTTTTGGCTTAAAAATCACATTTGTAAATCTTTAACAAAGTGGATAGCTCTTCAGGAGTAATACATTTTTTTGTAGGTTTGATGTATGATGTAGGGTGTCTTCTAGGTTTGGATCCAGATGTCAGTCCAGACGAGCAGCAAGAGAAAGCGAGACTTATCGCTCAAGTTCTTGAGCTTCAAAATACCTTAGATGGTAAAAATTTATTTAAATTAAAAAAAAAATTGTTATTTCTATTAGTTCAACTTTTTATAACTGTATAAAATTAAATTTCAGATTTATCTCAGCGAGTGGATGGTGTTAAAGAGGAAAATCTCAAACTTAAAAGTGAAAATCAAGTGCTGGGTCAGTACATTGAAAATTTAATGTCAGCCTCCAGCGTATTCCAATCTACAAGCCCTAAAAACAAGAAGTAATATCAGTGTGTACTTGTTTGTTGAACAAGGAAATGGACACAAAAAAACATTTGTTTTACTTTCAGTATTTGTATCAAAGCAAATATTTTTCCAAGTTGCATTTGTACCTTAGCATTTATACCAAAGATAAGTTTTTTGAGCACTATAATAGCTTCACATGTAAATAATTTATATTGTTTAATCATATGAAAACGAGTCGTAATATGAAATGTCTGTCACGTTTTTACGCTTAACATTTGTCAGAATGTTGTGATTGTATTTTTTGCAATAAGTCAGTATTGCTATGGTACGCCTATGAATAAAAACAAGGCAGTTTTCTGCTCAAATTTCTGATAGAAAGACTTGGATACTTATTTTCAACTTACAGTTTGAAAAGCGCGAGTGGAGAATTGACGAGTATGCAGGTATGGTCGATCGGTCACTGCATGCGCGTAGACACTCTAGAGTAGCAAAAAAAAAACCTATGCGAGCCTAGATGATCTTGTCAAATTACATAATACAAGAGCTGCGTCTGATCGCGTGGATAAGCGGTTGTAGTTTCGATTGTTCTCAGTACCCGTAGTAGTTTCGATCCGTTGTCGATGCATGCAAGATTCCAAAGTGCAGGTAACGTTATATATTATAATACATTAATACCTAATTCGATTCAACGATTTTTTCTCGATGACTTTGGCCTTGCTTCTAGAAGAAGGAGCAATTAGCTAGCTGGAAAATGGCCGGCACGGAGAGCACACACGCAGCGTGAAAATATGTTGTGCTATAATCCCCTCTTTTAACTGATATGCGCTAGGCACACTCCGGACAATCGCATATGTAATACATAATACTTAACTCGCGGCAAGTGTTGAGCGTGTACGTGTGTGCACTGCGTTGCTCGATCAACGTGCGCGCGCGAAGAGCTACGCGCCTTTTGCGTCGACATAATATAATATATATCAGCGATCATTGCACGCGCGCTTTAGGAGAGAGACAATCGGCCGACGAGGCGCGCAAAAGTGCAGAGCGAAGGGAATTCTACGTAAGTAATCCGACCGATCTAGATCGAGAGCGCACGAGTGACGACGATCGGAAAGTGGCATTTATTACATACGTAATAATAAAATACAAGAGCGCAAGAACAAAGGTGGTGATCATGGTTCAGCTCGTTTCGGGCTTCGCCAGCTCGGCGGCTGCGGCACGGAGCGGTTTCAGGGCCATCATTCTGGGCGCCCCGGGCTCGGGCAAGGGCACTATATCGGCCCGCATTGTCGACCTACTGCGAGTCACGCACATATCCACCGGCGACAAACTGAGGCAACATATCGCCGATCGGACCGGTTAGTGCATGCTCTATTATCATTTTATTCCTTTCGCGTCTATTATAAACGATCGATTGATAACTCGCCGCGATCTTTGCACTCTATCTACTTCCCGTTTCGCAGAACTTGGAGAACGAGTGAAACGGTATCTCGATTCGGGCAATCTAGTGCCAGATGACGTGATGATTAATCTCATCGACCGAGAGATAAATGCCTTGAAGGGGAGGAACTGGCTTCTGGATGGTGAGCTAGACCGCAGAAACATTTTCAATGATCGTTGCATTATGCTTTAGACATTTTATACCGAATCGCGGGCGTACCGATTTTTTCTGCACAGGATTTCCAAGGACTCTGTCGCAGGCCGAAGCTCTGCAGAGGATTCAACCGGTTTGCCTGGTCATCAACGTTGACATACCGCATCGGGTTATTATTGACAGATTAAAAAATCGTTGGGTGCATCTGCCCAGCGGTCGAGTGTACAATCTCGGCTTCAACGATCCTAAAGTACCGGTAAGTCACGTCGTTCGATCAACCATACCGATTTTTACCGGTCGTTACAATCACTACTACGACTATTGAAAAGGAACACAATACAGTACGGAGCTCTGCGTCTGGTTGTTGCAGGGCCGTGACGACGTGACCAACGAACCATTGAGCCAACGTCCAGACGATCGGCCGGAGATCGTGGAGAAACGCTTGCAACGACATGCCGAGATGTCCGCTTCCGTCATAGCCTTTTACGAACGTTTGAACTTGTTGAAATCGTTCTCTGGTGAGACGACAGACAGCATTTGGCCCTCGATACAGCAGCACCTGTCGCAGTTCCTTGAAAAGTGACCCCACGTTCCGCAGTCGGTCGCGTACTAATCGGTTGTTCAGCTACTCCAATAAATCGACCGATTGCAACGACCTAAAGCTCGTTTTATTTCATAATTTCTTTGAGTTAAATTAAGCAAGACAACTATTATAACCACAACTATCTCAGCTATGTACCAAAAAAATTACCCATCTCATGCATCGAATAATTTTGCAGCATCATCCATATGAGACAATCTACTGAATTCTTTTTATCATAACACAATCGTCTGATTGACAAAATAATGTCATTGCACGATGATTAAAATAAAATAGCTTCTGATGCGACAGCGTGTTCGAATGGAAAATATTCCAATTACACATGAAATTCATATCGTCTGTATTTTAAGCTGACTCGAGACTAAAGAGAGACAATAATGCTCCGAGGATTACAACGCATCATCGGAGACACAACAATTGTGTCATCGCTTTTCATACTTCTAAACATTTTTTATCAATTTAATTTATGTGTAATTCTTGACGAAAAATGAAATGTGTGGTAATTATATAAAATGTTTTGAAAGTGAAAAAATAAATGTGTTCAGCAAGTTGCAATTATATAATGTAAAAATTGGGAAATATAAAATGTCCGCAATTATTTGTTAAAAAATAGAAAAGGAATACACTTTTTTCTGAGTAAACCGATCAAAGGTGATGATAGTTTGTACGAAATAATATTAGCTGATTCATTTGTCGGCAATGCATAATTCATAATACATATAAAATCCACTCGGGCGAGTAAGTATATACCTCTGACAGTTTTATACAGCTCGATCATGAAGGTCAAATTCTGCCCTATTGACAGTGTCGTGTACTATTTGTCGTCGGTCGCGTTACAAGATCAGTACCTAATACATATGCCTATTATGGTACGCACTGACACGACCGCGTAGTATGTGTACACCTTTACAGTTATACAGATTTCAGTTTACTAAATAACAACCGCAGATTCCGCCTATACACTTTTACTTACGTACACATGTATACTTGGGTACTTGCTGCTGCTGACTGCACGATAATCGCAGCATTAGTGAGAGCATGTAAAACACAGACAATATGAAATAGAAACAACCATCAAACATGATAACTTCCAGACTAAAGTTTCGACAAGTACAGATTGTTAAAATGTTTTTCAAGTACTAAAATGCAGAAATCCGTTGAATCATCAGAAGACTAATGAGTTTTATCGTAAAATAGATTTCGCTTGTACACATCTCACCAGGTGAATTAACTTATGTTTTTATTGATTACTTGCTAAACTTAAAAAATTCTAAATTATTTATGTATTATTAACTTTTTAAAATTGAATTATATCATAAATCATTTCATAAGTAGTTTAATTTTCTTATTGAATCTTAAACCTCTAGGAGGTTATAGAGAATTGAAAAAGTTTTTTATAACTTTCTTCTACTTATCAAACTGCAAAAAGTATTCCATATCAATGAGTATATTATAATTGCAGAAATTCAGAAACTGGTGAAAATGCTTCAACGTTCATACAGCTTTTTCAGTATAATTTATCACAATGTTGACATTCATTGTAAAAAGCGACTCTGCCAATATCACTTGGAGCTCTCTAAAAGATGCACAAGTACTTTAGTGAGGAAAAAATCATCATCGATTCCATCAAAGCTTTATAAAAAAAACCTAAACAAATATGGTGACGCGAGGTGGATTTGCGTCAACTCACAATTGGCCAAGTCTGCCAATAACACCAAAAACAAAACAGACGAATCACAAATATCTAAAAAAAAAGAAGATACTGAAAAATCAGGATTAGTCCAAAAAGTAGTTCAATTAAAAGAAGAAAATTTAGGTAAATTAAAAGAATGTGATCTTAATATAGAAGCTGTAGCTATTATTAATGAAGAATCCTCAAAAAATAAAGAAGTTAAATTAAATAAACAAGATAAAGCATTGAAGAATGAAGAAGCAACTGTGATAGATGAACCAGTAGTTGTTCTGCCAGCAGCCACCACAACAAAAGGTGTGATTTCTTGCTCATTACTTGGTAGTCACTTGGCATACATTTTTAGACATGATGAATTTTTGTAGCTCCTCAGAAAAAAAGAATCAGGGTTGATTTAACTGCATCGTCTCTGGAACGAAACTTTATAACACCAATAAGAGCGATGTCTGATTTTTTACTCAAACCAGGTGACCTTGAATCATTACCAAAAACAAAAAGAAGATCTCCTTATGAATTTGAACCACCAATTACAGTATACTGGAGGAAAGATGTTGAAGCAAAGTAAATATTAATTAAATTGAATTTTAAAAATTTCACAATGCTATAAATTTATAATATGGATATTTTCAGGGCATTGGAAGTTTGGGGATCTAAAGAATTACTGTGGAAAGAATTACTTAAGAAGGATATAGAAAGAAAGACTTATCAACAAAGTAAGTAAAATTTCAATATTATTAAATGACATTATAGAATTAAAAGTAATGCATTACTTGGCACAGATGTATTCACGGTGAAGAAACGCTTGAGAGATTATAGAAGAGAAGTTGGAAGTTTATCTCAAAATTATGAAAAAGAAGGACTTTTTGGTAGATCTGGAAAAGTTGTTTTAATTGCTGTAGTCATGTAATGCAGAAAACATTTTCTTAAATCATAATTATATGAATCTTAGTTATATGAGTTATAAATAAATTATTGTTTTAGAAATGGGAGTAATTTCCTTTTCAAACTCATGGCATGGATTTTCACTGGATCCCACAGTATGTTTTCAGAATGTATTCATTCATTAGCTGACACCATTAATCAACTAATTTTAGCTTATGGCATACACAAATCTGTTCAGGTACCAGAGCAACAGATACTTATTTTCAATCAACACTGTCAAAATGTTGATTATTTTAATTTATTTTTAGACTCCTGACTCTGATCATCCATATGGTTACACAAATATGAAATATGTTTCATCTCTGATATCAGGAGTGGGTATTTTTTGTGTAGGGACAGGTTTATCTATATACCATGGAATACATGGTATTATGTTTCCTGAACCTGTTGATTCATTTTATTGGGCGTATGTTGTGCTGGGAGGTTCATTAGTATCAGAAGGAGCCACATTAATGGTTGCTATCAATTCTATTAAAAAAGGAGCAATAGAAAAAAAGAAAAGTTTAAAAGAATATGTAATGACTGGTCAAGATCCATCTGTTAATGTTGTATTAATGGAAGATTTAGCGGCTGTAAGTTAAAAATTTATTTTCATGAACCTTAATGATAACAATTATTGATGCTATTTTTTTTTTAGGTGTTAGGAGTAATGTGTGCTGCAGGCTGTATGAGTTTGACCTCTTTCTTGGGTAACCCGATCTTTGATGCTATAGGTTCTTTAGTTGTGGGTGGTCTTTTGGGAGGTGTAGCATCATTCATTATATACACAAACGTGGCTGCTCTGGTGGGTCAAAGTATATCTCAAGAAAGTCTTGATAAAATAAATTCTGAACTGGAGTCCGATATTATGGTCAGAGCTATCCATGATGTCAAAGGTATTGATATGGGCAACAGTCTTGTCAGATACAAAGCCGAACTTGACTTCGATGGTCGAGAACTGACCCGTTCCTATTTAGATAAACATGATTTGAACACGATGCTCGATGTAATATATTTCAATAATATTCAAGATTTTAATTTTTATTTAATTGGGATTACTAAAGAATTTTTAAATATATTTTTAGGAAGTAAAGAAAATGCAGAATATCGACGAACTTGAATCATTTCTTTTGAAGCACGGTGAGAATATTGTTGACATGCTTGGAGGAGAAATTGATAGAATAGAATTGAAATTAAAAGTACGTATAAATAATTCAGAAATCAATATAATCTGCTGACTTTTTTTAATGATAAAAAATATTTTTTTTTAGAAAAAGCATCCTGAAATTCGGCACTGTGACTTAGAAATTTTGTAAAATTGTAACGTATTTCAAATTAATACGACTGCTTCGATTTTAAAAAAACTGTATGCTAATGAAAATCATTGAAAATATTATTGTAATCGTACATACATTTTTGATATGCTACTTTATTATTGTAAAATTAATTAAAAACAAAGGTTGTTTAATCATTAGTTTTTAGCGATATAGATGTGTACATAAAATCAAAATTGAAATAATTATTATCGTTTTAATAAAAATAATGTAACGTTTTCACGATCAAATAATTTTTACCACCTTACAGATGTTGAGTTAATCAAGATCCCAAAGTTTAGTTAAAAATGAAATTTTTTAAATACGTTTTTTGATTTCTAATTTTATAAAATTTTTATCACATAATGCTAATTAATACAATGATGCAACCAAAAATACTGTTAACGAGGGGAAAAATTCATTACAACTGGTATAAGATAAACGAATTTTTTATTTGCATCCTTAAATGTTCAATATCATATAATATTTTACAAGTATATAATTATGATGACACAGAAGAAATATATTACAACCAATAGTCAACACAATGTCGTTATCTTGTTTGATACAATTTCTTTTTTTCTACCGCTCGGTATTTATACAGTTAATTACATTATTTATTGGAGTGTAATAATGATCGCATGAATTTTCTCAACTTTTTTCTTACTCTTTCTAAATATTTATTACTTTATTTCTTTATGAAACTATAACTTTGCAACATTTATCTTTATTGTTACTGAAAAGTTGATTTTTTAAGGATATGATGTTGATCAGGGAAAACAAACCTGAAGTGTAAAATAATAACAAGTTATACAAAACATAGAGTATATGTAATGTTTCATTCATTATCATCACTGCATAAACGATAGACTTGGATTTTCTCCCATAAGGTTATTCATAAATTTTCAATATAATACGAGATTTATTGGCAAATCAATAAGAAAAAATGTTTAATTGACCCGTGTCCATTTGGGATACGCAACAAGCAGCAATCGTAGTACTTCTAGTTATACCGATTGCTTTTATTTTGCAACGTAGCATTACAACAATACTTCATTTTTGATTTTTAACAACAGTTTAAAAAGGGCACATTAGAAACCTAAAATGTAGCGTTCGTGCTCAAATGTTTATTGTTGGTCATATGTCGGTCTGTCATACGGACCCAATAACGTCGATGATTTTATCGTTATAATTATTTTAGGACCTTAGAGCCGACCTTACAGCTTGGACAGTAACTTACTATTGTTCGACAATAGGCCGCTGCATTATAACTTCTGCCCGATCGTCAAGCGATGTAGTTCCTTCTTGACAATTCGCTCGCAATGATATATAATATTAACGCGTCGTCGTCATCGTATTCGATTGACGATACACGTGTAACAATAAAATTGACCAGACGAAGTAATCTATGAACTAGGCACACTTAGTTTGTTTCAACAAGTTCCGTTAAACCATCGGTAAGTAGCTCGATTCTACTTGAATTCCATCGGCTTCTTCTCGATGAATCTCTCGCTCGATTAACTCAGCTGACACTCCGCAGCAGTTTCGATCGGCATCACTCAGTGTCAGAAATTGAGTCAATAGTGTACACATTTTGGGCGACGAATATTTTTTTACTTGAGTTGACGTGCACAACTCGGCCGCCGGTTATGCATGTTCGCTCCATTTTTACGCTCGATGATTAAGAATTTCAACGATAGCATTGATATTCATTTTTCTTTAAATGAATTTATCAAGTAAAATAAAGAAACTTATAATATTCGAATCGCTTTAAGCAGCACGACCCGAAATTTGGATTTTTGTCTCTGTTTCAACATTTTTAATAGAATTTTTTGCTTCAGAAGTCATTGGCGATTTTTCTTCAATTGATTCTTAATGGGGATGAGTGTTGTTAAGAAACTCAAGTAGAAACAATTAATTTTTAAGTACAACGCTCAGAAATACTTCAATCGTTATAAATACATTTCTATACAGTTTAAAAAAAGACTGTTAATCTTGTGGAAATATTTTGATGTTTTATTAAACTATTCTGCCTACTGTCATGTTCTACTTCATACGTTGCATGTACATTTTTGAATCAATGAAGATTTTTAGTAGTTTTTTTCACCTACGATAGGATTACTATTATAGAAAATCTCTCGGTATAAATATCATTTTCTATCATTTTTACAGTACTTTGACATTTTTCAATGAAAAATTGGAACACGAACCAACCTGCTGCTGAGGACAATACAACCTAGATCAGTTATTGTTTTTTTGATCACGGTCATGATACAAAATTAATTTACAATTAATTTACAATGGATTTTGTTTAAGAGAAAAACTGTAATAGTGATATTTTCAAGGTATAGCGACGAAAAGATGGCGAGCAAATATGATGAATACGCGAAGTGAATACTTTTGATCGTTTAATTTTCATTATCTTTAAGGCAATGCGTGATATAAGTGAAATGGAAAGAGGGTTTAAAGAAAAGCTCAATGATTGTGATTATGAAACTCTGCTCCTTGGCCATACGATAATTATAATTTATTTTATAAAAGTTTTCAGAACGTTATAGTTTGGTAGATTACGCATTATCAGAAGTCGTGGCTCGTCAGTAACATCAATGAAGAGTAAAAAGGCGATTCAGTCTTGAAGAGGAGATCGTGGCTATACGGCCAGCCTGCAAACTACCCCAAAAGCGTAAAGGATTCATTATGACATATTCCGATTTTGTTATAGAGCTTCTGTTGCTCTAACCGTCCGCAGTAGCACTATCTGTACAGTTGCGCAATTCAAACGTCACTCTGGCGCAGCGAAACAACTCTAACTTTTCGTCCTTGTTTCTAATTTGTTTCTTACTTTTTTTCTCGTTTTTCGACGAATCTAAGCTCTGTTTATACACTACGGCTAAGCTACTTACTTCGTTATCGGTTCTTGCTTACGGCACCGAAACGTTACTCAATTTTACCTATCTGCTCTTGATTTTAAATAATACAATGATGAAATCTTATTGTACGCATACAAAAGTGGGTGAATAGTTACAAATTATCCAAATGAAAAATAAATAGCTTAGATTTTGATAGTGCATTTAGTTCGTTACGACTGAGGTCGATTCAAAAGTGGCTTAACACCCCAAACACGAGTTGTCCTTTTTTCCATTACTTGTGCAACTGTGTATGATTACGAACGTTCATTCGGTTTAGGCGATTCGGTACCGTTACCAATAATTCTTCAATTTTCGTATCCCTGGTAAAAATGCTTAACATTTAATGGGTAATTTTTGGCTAACGAAAAAGTTTCTGTGAGATAAAAGGGCCATCATTTGGAATTAACTCCCTGCCGATACTCGAATAACTTTTCAAAACCGTGATTTGACTTATACTACTATTTTTATTTTGCCACTTGCAGGTTTACAGGTATAAGTACTTGCCATCTTGAGGTGGAGACTAAAAAATATAATATAAAAAGGTTGGAAACTGGTCGTTTTTCTAAACAGTTAAATTGTCATTTTTAGGTCATATAAAATGCCCAAAACAAGTGAATTAATGGTAAGGTATTTTAAAACATTTTAAGTGTTAATATTTTTGGTAATTAAAGTTAAGCATTTCTACTAGCGGTATTATGCGTGAATTTATATTGAAATGTAGTAGTTTTTTACGTTATGCAACAGCAAAGAACTCACGGACAAAGTAATATAGACTATGTTACAAAAAGATAATTAAAAAGTGAAAAGCTTTGATATAACTAACTACGTAAAATTTTTAATGTTGCATATATTCATAGGTAAGAAGAAAATAAATACTAATAATAACAAGAACAAAATTATTGCATAAATGTTTCCCAAATATCTACTTTTACTTGGAACAAACAAGACAATTAATTGTTTCATGTGTGAAGATATATGACTTGCAAAATTTTGATTCGAAATACTTTTATTATATTAAAAAATGTTTTCACAATGTTATTAAAATATCAACATATATCTAAAGAACATTATCATTTACAATGATTTTTCACCTCTTTATTTCACTGTACTTTTTTATTATATTATGATAGCATATAGATAATCATTATAATTTTTTTTTTCATTTTTATTAATTTTTTTTTAATATAGAGCTTAAGAAATTAAAAATGTGTCCAACATTTGTGTAAAATCAATCGTTCATTAATATTGTAAACTTTGTACGCGTTTCAGTATAAGTTAGTTGAGACTGGTAAGACTGTGGCTCTTTCCATATTGAAAATACACCTTTGTTTGGTTTTGTCATTGATAAATTACATAACTAACAGTAATCATGCAGTAAATTTTTTTTATCATACTAATCGATACAAAAGTACATTGTGAGTGTATAAGATGATAGTTGGCTGAAATTTCTCTTACATTAAAGTTGCTATTAATTTATAATTGTAAATATATGAGCACGCAACATTAGCCTCCGTTAAATTTGTCGATACACACTATGAGTAAAAAACACTCAAACAGCTTACAATTTTCATGGGTAAATGTAATAATACAATATTTATTCAATGAATAAGACTTAATCATAATAATCGTGAATGAAGTCCTTACAATCACGCTATTTTATCGCGTATCTCTCAGTCGCTAATAATCTGCCTTTTTGAACGCGAATAAATGCATCTGAAATAAATGTAATGTATGGGTGCGCAGTCAAGCAGATCGATAAAAAGCTAATAAAATTGTAGAAGATGTATACATTTTTTCTACTCTCACTCAACCCATTATTTGCTTTTCCCTGTTTAGTAGAAAAAAGTACATCCCGCATATTTTGAATAAGTGCATTATCATGTACAATAACAAATCACCCTTGATCGTCAACTACCATATCCACAGTAATTTTCAATTTTTTTTTCATCATTTAATAATTTTTTTTTCATATAATCACACCACGTAACAATATCATATCACGCACCAATCCCCTTAACACTCGTGTATAAAAGTTTCATTGCTGGTACAATCGTCACGCATGTATACTTTTTTGATGTATATATGCATAAGAAAGTGCAAGAAGAAAACAGTGAACAAGCGGCAAAAAAGTGTCATAAAAAATAAATCTGCATTAGACAACAATCATTTATAATGCGTCTTTAGACAAAAGCTTCTTCATTTTTCATCATTATTTAACTTTAATCTGGACATCAACTTTTTTAATCTACCGCGAGCTTAATCCTCTTAATATATAATATCGTAATAAATTGGAAATTATGCGGATTTTAAAATGATCAACCTACCAAGGTTTCATTAATTGTTCAAGTAAAAATCTATCATTACAGATTTGGTGTTCGTTTTACAGCTTATTACACGATGTCTGTTGTTGTTATTGTTGTTGTTGCAATTTCATTTTTGTTCCTCATAAAATACGTGTGATAATAAATTGTATGTTTACGATTGATGATTTCAATTACAAGAAAAAATCCATCTCTTTATAAGATGTATAAAAGTATCGTTATGATTAGATGTATAATATATGTAATGAAACACGATAAATGTGTACGTGTATGTTCATCTCATTCTTAAATGTACTATGTACATATATTAAGATAAGGGTGCATTTTATATAATGAATATTCCTGATTGTTGAGCTTAAATAATTATTATTGTGCGTGATCACAATACTATAATTAAAAATCATTTTCTCGAACTTTTCTACGAGCGCAGAATTTTTTTTCTTTTAGGTCACGGCCCTACTTTTTATAATGATGATTAAATAACCTAATCGAAGTAATATTTTTAACGAACTTGCATTAAATGCGAAATTGTATAACCAGGATGATAAAGTACTATATTACGAGTATTTATTGGAAGTGACGTTACACGGGAACAATTGATTTTTTTCTTTGAAAACTTGAATTAGATTTCTCATTAAATAACAAGTTTGATTATTATTTGTTGCTGTTTCTATAAAGAGTTTTATATTAAATATTTAATTTGTGTTTCTTTTTTTATTTATTTTAAAATTTCCATAGCTTGTAGATTTTGATAATGTTAATAGACTATTGTTTATGACAACGATAAAAAATATTATAGAACTTGAGACAGGTAGTTTTCACAGGTCCTCATAAACTCAATTTATCATCTGAAGTTCCCTACTTTTTCAGTTGAAGTTTTTCATTTAAAAATTTAGTAAGTTATTGCGCAATCTGGCATTTTTTCCAAAACTTTTACTTTCGCAAATGTGTGTAACATTAACTATGTGTGATATATAATAATGCGCATGTTATGTCATTCAAACTTTTACAATGTAATAAGTTATAACTATTCAATTTATTTTTTATTATCCATATCCAAACTTTAACAATATTCTTTTTTGTTTATCACTTTTTTTTTAAAAAAAGAAGAAAACAATGCAACGCATAATTTATCTTCGTAAAAATAAAAAAAAATTCTTTCAACAACCAACTTTTATTTCTTAGTTTAAAATGTAGTATTCCGCTTGCAAAGTGAATGATTATGTGCCAAATCAAGCGCCAATTGACACTAAATATGAGCAGCGTTTTATAAAAAAGTTCAAGTTTATAAAGTATGGCGTCTCATTGAATGTAAGAAAAAGATGATTGCGATGATCACAGTCCGTTAGCTTTCAATACTTTTAGCATTTTTTGTTACTTTTGAACAAATTCAAGCTGGGTTTAAGACAAATATATTATCTTTAAGGGATTTTTTAACAACAGATTAACAAAAATTCTTGTGCGTAAGATCGGGTTCTTAAATATTTTCAATATAGCATTATTATAAAGAAAAAATATTCCTTTTTTTCTTAGAGCAAAATCACCATGACAATGACTTTAAATAAATACAATATCAAAGCACACGTATTATTAAATTGATTTTTCAACTGCTGTTGTTTGCATCACTAACGTAAAGTCGTATGATTCTATGAAATGAACGCCATTATATTACTTTTCCTTAATTGGTCGTGTATTTAGTAAGTTATGTTATACAACTAATTAATTTGAAATTAAATAGTATGTGATTTAGCACAAGTTTGTATATTTGAAAAGATTTCAAAAGCACAGGCTTGTATCAATTATTTGAATTATAGTTTTTATCGAAACGAAATTTTGCATTAGAGAAAATTGAGGAATTCTCAAACTTAAATGTATCGATCGAGTATCGTTAATCTGGATAGATTATCGAATTTGCTGTTCCGCATCGATAGTGAGTTTGAGATTCTTTCGAGTTTGCGTTTTTAATTTTATAGTTAAGACATAAATTTAATGTGTGATGTTCCCTAGGTAATTGACATGGACGTATTTAAAAATATTATTCCATTTCTATACAGTAAAGTATTTTTTTTAACTAGTCGTGTTGAGAGTCGAGCCATCTGTTCAACTTTTAATAATCTGATTACTATTCTTGAGATTATTTGCAGATTCACAAAATGACTAGAATAAGACTAAGTTTAATTTCATTTTTTTATACTAAGATTAAATTGAGTTTAAGCGATAAATTCATAAACACACCGACGTTAGATTAGATATCTAGCAACAAAGGCAAAGTAAAACAAACATACGCACACAGAATCTTTAGATTTTTTTCAAATATTTATTGATTTTCTCATAGATACAAAAATAAACCTAAAAAATATTAATCTTATATGAAAAAAGTATTAAAAAATATAACGAAAAGCGCTTAATTGTAAATTATGATTATCTAGCGCACGATTCAAAAACGTTTTGAAAATAAAGGAATAAAGATTCAACGATAACTAGTGCCCTTTTAAAATGGACAAATTAATTGACAGTTGCAAGCCGATGGCTTCGACTACAAATATCATGTTTGATTTTAACGATTAAATTGTTGCTGTTATTGTTGTTATTTATTTTTGTTGTTGTTTTCTTGTTGTTTCAGTTGTTGTAAGTTTGTGTATACACTTAAACAGTTGTTTTTTTTTCTTATAAACTATCACTCTTATCTTCGTTTAACCTATTAAAAAATTACAGTTACATTTATCATGTCATGTTCCCAAGTTAATTTTATCAGTATGCCATTGCAATCGACTAGTTTTATTTTTCATATTTTGTGACTTTTTTTTAATGCATTCATATAACACTTTCGTTAGTTTTTTGGAAAGTTTAAAAAAATACGTTTCCCACTCGTCTGACTAATGTGCGCTTTTCAACCTTTTTTTTTGTTGCGCACCTTTACTCTTTTCCTCAATAGCTTAAACATTATTGGTTATTTTTAATTAAAATTGAGTCGTGTAATAAGTATTCTATTAAATTGCAAAGTTTGTTCAACAACGACTCTATCGCTACTTCAACTTACAGCAAAAAGTAATATATGTCGATTAACGTCTCAATTTTCTTTCAAATAAACAACTCCCCCTGAATGCTGAGAACTATATTTAAATGTAAACCAGGGTTACTATTTATTTTTCAATATAAATCTCAGCTCACTCGATTAAACACATCTATAATTAGTTAATAATTATAGTCATATAATAATGGTAAATCTTATCGATAAAACTATATGTATATAATATATATTATTTAAGTACATTGTATACAAAGTTAGCAATATATTACGTGGATATGAGTTAGGTTTTTGACGGAACGAATCACGACAATATTTTCAATATCATGTTTTTTTACAGTATGCTGTAATAAAAAATAAATTATTTAAATGTAACTTTAAATCTCACTTTCATAAATTTTTTTCATTTTTTTTCATTTTTTTTTCTTGGTTTCATTTATGATACCATTCCACGTTCCATTATTACTTCAATAAAAAATATAGTTCACAAGTATAATAGTTAATAGAATAAATTTAACCTAATTGATAGTATAGCAATAATAAATACCACAATAAATACTTTATTCGATTAAAAAATTCTCAATATAGTGACTTTGGCGATAAAATTTGTAATAGTTTTTCACGAGTTCACAATAGAAATTTGACGCATTCCGTCTTGACAAACAACAAAATAGTTCAAGTTATGCTCTCATAAATGATGAAGAACTAATAGATAATAGTACAATAATTCAATCACCTTAAAAATTATTAATAGTATTTAAGACCAAAAATTGTATGATATAATTGTAATAATAAATATAATAATATTAATAATGGTAATAATGATAAATAATAGTAAATAAATGACACGATTATCATTTATTCGAGTCTAAAAGCCTACTAACTACTCACAATCACCACTAATTAAAGTTTACAATCGCTTACACTAATGTTGATGTTTGTGAGTGTATACATTTTGTTCTTGGATTAATGGAAATATTTAAAATCCTACTCAATGCCAAAAAAATGGCGAATGAATTATCCAAGTGGCCATGACTAGATAATTGGTTTTCATTTTTTTAATATAAAAATAATATCATAATTTTCATGACGTTGATGAGCATGATGATGTTAACAATAATAATAATAATGACCATGACAAAGATGATGAAAACTTCAAAAACTTATTTAAATCTTTCAACAAGATGGTGCGAGTCACCAAGACCTTTAAAATTATCTGATGAATAAAAAAAATCAAATTTTTTTACTCTACACAATAACGTAGCAAGCTAATAAGGTTTTTAATTTTATTTTTACTTTCAATAAAAATGTATGCCTTATTTTATATGATTAGAATTATACGTCGAAATAAAAATTACTTCGCAATATTCTTCATCGGGATTTGACTCATCACATGGAACCAAGTAAAATCAAGTCGAGAAGTGAGCTTTTTTGCTTGAGTGATGTACAGGGAGATGTTATTCACTCATTCTCGATTACTTTTTGTTCCATCTGAATGTACAAGCTCCTAATGTGATAGCCTAATAACTTTCATAGTTATCGTCGAAACAAAACTACTTATTTTTTATTATTTAAATTTTTATCACTTTTACTTTTTTCTTCTCAACATACATGCGAAACAGTTTCCGAAGTTCTACGATTGATGATAATTGTTAATTGAATTATTTGACTCATCAAAAAATGCCTACATCTGTACAACACTTTCTTTACAAGTGAGAAGTTTAACATTTGCGAATGAACTTTTATTCTCTAGAATATCAACTTTGAAAGATCCGGTTTTTTTTTCACTAGCACATGTTTAACCGTTTAACTATTGTCGTTTTCTTATGTTTAGAATTCTCTCGGTAGGTGCAGGAGAGGTTCGAATTGAAAAAGGACAGAATCGTGTCGTTTCAGAACCCAAAAAATGTCTTCTTTTTTTCTTTGTGCTACGACTAATAGCTTCGTGCATCAATATTCAATGTACAATGAGAGTAGTACGCTCGAGTGAAAAATTGTTAACTATTCAACAGTAAAATTCAACGAATATTTTTGCCTCCCCTCAGCTTTCTTCACATTTTGTTCGTGATTTACTCAGATCCATGGACGGATCGGTTTTCCGCGTGTCATATGATTATCATATATAAATCGAGATTGATCACACACAATTCAAGTCATATTTGGAGTTAATTCAAATTAACCGAGCTGAATACACGCAATCGACCGATATACACAAGTCCAAGATGCGTAGACATTTATATAGAATCATACAACACCAAATCCAAAGAGTTAACTATTTTTATAATTTGATTTCTCAGTCTTATCAGGAAATAATGTTTGAAATCATGCAAAATATTGATAAATTTTTTTTCGCTAAGATGGTCGCACGAATCATTTACATAGTTTTTTTTTTACATGACTTTTAATAAAACCTAAACACTTTTTGATCAATTCGATGTTCTACTTCGTCAGTGAATACTCAGATCTTGAAGATTTTTTATTTAGTAAGACGACAAATTCATATCTTTTATTATGGATTTGAAAATTGTTTAAAATCGAATGGTGCACGGTCCCGGTTTTATGGATTTTCTCATCTACAGTAGTTATGCACACGTTAGCTCATAAAGTATATAGATTGATTAATCTTATTTATCATTGTTACATCCGACAATCACAAGATTGTTTATATGTATAAGAGTTCAACGAAAATATGAAAGTTTTATATAATGCACAAGCAAAAAATGCACACAACTTATGCATTTTATTATTTAATCATTTCTCACGGCTTATCATTTTTCGAAATTATACTCTTATTTTTTAATAATAAATAATTCTTAACGTCATTACAGAATATAGATATCATGTATGTATATAATATAGTTTGCCTTCCTTAATCCTTAACCATTCTTTGAAATTTGTTTGGCGTGTATTTTTCTGTCATTCTTCAACTACAATAGGCATGCAACAATGTTTTAATGTACCAAGTATTTATTATCATTAATATATATTTTTTTTCTCAATGATTAGTTAAAAATAGTAATCAACTATGCAAATCCTCACATGTTTTTATTTTTCATGTCAATTGTCCCACACTAATCAATTACTTCGCCATCGGTCATATAACATCAAAATTGGGCCCGGGAAGAATAATGTGCACTATCATTTTCTCCTTATTTTTTTTTTAATCGTCAACGAAATATCTAATTCGTTGACGATTCGTTTCAAAAATCACCAACAAGAGATCTTGGGATTTCTGTATTGGAGTGTACCTTTGAGTCTCCTTTTCTAAGAATGAACGATCGAAAATATTTTTGCTTTTAGCGAGAGAAGATAGAGAAAATAAGAACGCTGCTCGCTTTTTCATCAAAGTTTCTTATCGAAGGTACAAAAATATATATCTTATATACGCCCAATATTTTATTTGAAAATGCTCATTCCTTGAAGGATTTTACGAGAGGAAAGGATTAAACTGTAACTTTTAGAAAATTTTTTCGTAATAGATCTTATTCAGCCGAATATTTCGATGAAAATATTTTCTTTCTTTTCTCGTTCTCTCATCATCGCATCTCCTTTTTATTTCACCGATGCACGATTTTTGAAATGACTATCATTATTTTTTAATTTTTAATTCTTCATTTTAAGGACTACAGAAGAGTATATTTCACGCGTGTGTGTCAAATCAGATTGAAGAATCGTTTCCCCGCTTTTTAGTACTTTTAGATACTAAATATTATTATTCAATATACGTATCAATGCCGTTTCGCGACTAGCATTTTCTTATCACCAATTCGTGCAACGTTTTTTCATAGATTATAATAGCAATATTATTTTATTAGTATTATTATTAGTATTATTATTATTATTGATGCAGTTTTAGACTAATTCAAAGATTATTTAGATGGTCTTTTATTGACAACAAAGTTTTGGACATTGCCAAGGGGGGTAGATGAACAACGTCCTGTTATTATTATCGACTATTTAACGCTCGCTACGATTAGTTGTGGTTTAAAATTCTCGAACTAAAGTATGAAATTTTTATATTTTTAATTTTGAAGCATCGCAAAGCTTGCATAACTGATATGTTAGAAAACGCGTAGAATTTTAATAATAGAGAGAGTTTAGAAACTCGTGGTCAATTTCTTTCGGTCGATACATAGTTGGGTAAACAAACCGAGAGTATTGTCAAAAGGAGCGTGTTTAAACTAATTTTTATACCAGTCTTACGTTTAAGATTTTTTTACCGATCTCATGATATGTTAACGTAAATATTTGGTTCACGTATATATGCGCACAAACCATTAAAAGCCCAAGAGAGATTGCGAAAACAACTTCAACATCAAGTTATGCTCAACGCTTGCGTTAAATTTTTTATATCTTACACGTAATAATAATATTTATAATTTTTTTTTATATATATCATATCGTATATATAATAACAGCATGGAGATTCGTCAACACCTGGCGATCGTCTCATTCAGTGTCGTAAAAAATTATATATCTGTAAGAACATTTCACAATCGTAAACGAACAATAATCGGGCCCCGAAGCTCGACAAGTGCTCATCGAATTTCCATACGCTAACCGTTTTATTTCATCAGAACTTAACTTTTTATTTATATTATATAAAATATTCCCTTCGCCGCGCCTCTCGATTAAAAGTTAATGATTAGTTCCTTCTATGTACTTTAATGCATATACAATGCACAAATATATATTTTACAGTATAATAATTAATATAATGTAAACATTATATCATTGTATACTAAAATACAGTTTAGAAGTAAGAATTGAGAAAAAAACGTTGCGACTGTCCTTTAGGTAAGTTATTTCAGTGAATTCGGAACTTGGAATATACTGAATTTTTATATGACGATAAAACCTTGCTATTGCAGTTTCAATCATCCAAATCTGTGCTAATATGTCTGCAGACACCTTCCGAATCACGCGAAGGCTGCTGAGACAGTTTGTGGCACATTAAAGTGTATAATAGCTAATACATTGTTTGAAAGGCCTGGATCTCAAGGCTGACAAATCGTTTCCACATTCTTATCGCTCGTGAACTTTTATGTCCATTTTTTCAATATAAACATACGATTTTACGACAGTACTGAATCAATGAACAGCGTTTTTTTTATTTTTAACGATTATTGATCTCATTTCTTGGACCCTTTGAACTCTGAAGTGTGATTGATACACCACCAAAATAAAGCTATTTTTAGTATCACGAGAAAGAGAAAAAATGAGCCAGTTATAAAAATGTATAAGCATAGTAGCTTGTGTTGTTTGATTGGCGACGAGATCCAGAACTTGCATTTCTTAATTACAATCCTTTCTTCTTTAGTCGTGATACACTTTTCTTTGCTCGAAAACTTTTCAAGACTAGCATGAGAATAAAATATAATACTACACACAAGCACACACAGGATCATCGGAAATACTTCGTGCAACTTTTTGAACGAGAATATCGTAACATACTTGTATAAGGGTAGGTCAGGAGGTGGGTATGTGAAATAAATAATAATGATGGGCAAGGAGGCAAAAGTATAAATGTAAAATAAAAAACTCAGATAAAGTAATATTTTTGAACTGGAAATATTATTAAAAAGCATTTACAACAAAAAAATAACTAAAAAACAAACAAAAATACGCTTTACATTTAAATTAAGAACAATTGACGAGGAGAAGTCGATAGAGTCTCGTATCGTTTTAAAAAATAATAATAACATAACAAACCATTACAAAAAAAGAGAGACAGAGCAATAATAGTACATAATATTAATAATAATCATAGTACAATAAACGAATAGTCATTATTTATATTTATGATTTCCATAGTTTCTGCACTACGGCTTTTCACAAAGAATGTCATTTATCACTTGAAATTTGGTCACGTTTGCGTTTAAACGGTTAAATTGGAATTATTGATTTAGTCTTTCTGCGCTCATTAGAGCTCAAGTTTGAAGCACGTACATACGTAATATTTACATCATAAAACGCTTATGCATTAACTTCGGCGAGCATAAGATTTTTATATCGGCAAGAATAGTACGTTATGAAGTTGTGTAAGTGTAATGGACAATCATCAATGCAACGCGACTAATTGTATCATAAATTAATCAGGTGTGAAAACCATTCGTATGTATTGCAATACTTTATATTCTTTTCGTAAATCGGGCTCTCTTTCAGTCATTATTTTTGTGCAATTCACTAGTATTTATAAATAATAATAATGATAATAAAAATAAATAATATAATAATAAATAATATTAATAATAATAATAATAATAAATATTAATAATAATATAATAAGAATACGCTCAACGATAGATTTACTTGTGTTTGAACTTGCACATAATTAGAAGTAAAAAGTCTGTAAGAGATTACGCAAGTACCAAAAAATTCTCTTTGTGCATACATTTGTACAATGGATTGTAATAGACACAATGTCTGTTTACTTTTAACATTTTGAGAGAATACTATTACGAGGTAAATCAAATATTTCAATATATGAACTGACATATCACGTCAAGCTTACTTAGTCAAATATCAGTTCAAGTACGATAAATGCTAGTTATAATCATGTAAAATTTTTAATAATGCATTGTAATGCGATAGAGATGCTAATCTGAAGTTGCTACTAGTTTTAACTATCGAGCTTCGCTTTAACAAAACAAATCTTTCGGTCGAAAATAATTAAGTACAGCAGCTACGCAGAATTCAATTTCAATTGGAACAATAATAATTGCATTTCAAATGTCTGAGAGAATGAAAAAAATTATTTAAAATTTCGCTCGAAAGTCGAAACAAAGTTCAAGCCACTTCAACCAATCCATTTTTTCCTAAAACAATTGAAATTGAATTTTCAGGGCAATTAAAAATCACAATAATATAAACTTTCGGCGCAAAATTTAGTGCGCTATCAAATTTTCATTCTCTCAGAAAAATACTTTAATTGATTAAAAAGTATTATATTCGATCGAACGAGTAGCAAAATTGATAGCTAAAACTGACAAACTTCATGAGACTAGTCACCTCTTCGCCGGCAAGGGCAGTGATATTAAAATTTGAATGTGATGAAACAAAAAACAGCCAAGCACATGCAAAATATCATCGTCTAGCGACTTATCATTCAACAATTAACAACATTTTATAATAGTCACGTACGCAACAAAGATGTTTCATTGTATTTAAAATTTCATTCAAGAGTCCAATCAACGAAGCTAACGCTTGTATAATGTTATCGGTGGAAAATTTAAAACAAAACAATTTATGTACCACGTTTATGTATGCATGTTGGAGACTCGTGCACTCAAACTACAATCAATAAGTTTTTTATTGCAACCTATTTCGTAAAATACGCATGATATTAAGTCGAGGTAGTGAAAAACAAAATTCAAGAAACATGAATGGAAAGATAAACAAAAACTATTATAAAACACAAATATACGAAACAAAAGTAAGGAAAATACCTAGATAATAGTCAAAAACTAAAAATACGTTCGAGAAGATTACAAAATTTGTAAACTCGTGTACACGAGACAAAATTTATCATTTTTTTACAAATCTCAATCGTTACTTGGATTACAGCTCAAACTGACAAATCGATAGTGTTAATAAAAAGTTCATTATTTGTTGTAAATAAAAATAATAATTGATAATAACTAATTAATAATCTATTTAATTATGAAGAAAAACACAACAGATTCTACGAGAAAATAAGTTCAGCAAGCATTACTGAGTGTATCAGCTGCACGGATTTCGCTCTTTTTCGCCAACACTTTTACACTTGAACGCTTGTAATATAGGAAATGCAAGTTAATCTCGCCATTTTTCGTGAAATGCGCGAAAAATGAATAAAATAAATTATGTCAGAGCAAAAAGTTTTGCATCCATTTGTATAAGATTGTAAATTTTTTCTAACTAAACAACCTAAATTAAATGAGATTACATTTTCATAAATGATACCAAATAATATTGTCAACTTTGAACCGGCATATAATACTGGAAGTTATGGGTAGTTTGCTTTACCTCGTTATAATCCAAATAGACACGTCCAATGCTTAACTTAAGTTCACCTTAAATTATATCCCAAGTCTCATGTCTGCGTTGCTTTTTATTTTTGAGTTTTGAATCTTTAAACTCAAATGAAAACAAATATTCAACTCTTTGATTTGAGTGCACTTTGTTTGCTGTCATTTTTTATCGATGCAAATTTAGTATTCAAAATACTTTTAAACTTTATCGCATCGTTATTTTTTACAGTATATACGAAACGATTCCTTAAATTTAAAAATATATATTTATATACATATTTAATACGCAAAGGACTCTGATCAAAGACACTTGATTGATACAAACATGAAACGTTAGGATAGAATATACAAGACAAATATGAAGCAAAACAAACGATCCCATCTCATGAGCTGGGGTTGTCACAATTATTAAGTAAAAAACTTGAATTTAATTGAAAATTTAAGTATACGATAACATAGCATTAATTTTCGACGGAAATCCTGAATTTGAATAATTCAAATTTTTTTACTTTTTTCTATTCAGTCATTAAAACTGCTCTATATGCAGTCATCGTATGGTAGAATATTAATTCAAAAATCAAAATTATAAAACATTGTTAACTAGCATTTGATGTAAATCAATAATAGTAATAATAAATAACGAGAAAGTTCATTTCATTACTGTAAGCTCATTCCAGCCCATCATTGAGTGCGAGTAAATGAAAGAAATGAGATAAATCTAACCAACTAAATTAAGAATATACGCGTAAGATATCACTATTTTTATACTCCTTCGTGTCATTACAATAGCAATTATATTTATAATAATCAAGATATTAAAAGCAATAATAATAATTATAGTAATAATCGAAGTAAGTAATAAAATATAATCTATTTAAAAGTAACTAATAACTAATTATAATGGTCATTTGTATCGTTAGTAAAAAGGGCGACAATATTTAAAAGTTGAAATGACCCATTGTGTAGACAAATTTTAGACTACTTCACAATAACGGCTACTTTTATAAAAATAATACAGGCATCTTACCCCTTTAATCATTGAGCCATAAACGATGCGTGTTAGGTCTTCAAAACTTGTAAATTTTTTCAACCTTTTATAGAACAATACGATAAATCATACGACATAAACTTGTCTTCGAAACAAGAGAATCGAAAAAAATCAATCATAATACCTAAACAATTATCAACAAAGTAAAGCTACCCTGAACAACGAACTGAGAAATTGGTTCGTTTTACGCCATTTATCAACATTTTCAATAAAATGTCTCATGAACATTTTTGACTGTGGACAATCAATGTTGTTTTTTCGAATGATCAAACGCGCCTTGAATACGTAGTCAAGTTGTCAACAGAGTGTAATAGAAAAAAAAATAAAATAAAACATACAAATTATATAATACATAAAAACTCACAATTATAAAGTTAATCAATAATGGGATGATGAAAATGCAAGAAATTTTAACAAATGTATTGAAGTTCAATACATACAACACTTGTCGAATGGATGCTTGGAAATAACACGACATTGGATAAAGTTGGGTGAAAGGGAAGTACAAAAAGTATAAAAAATAGGATTCAGATGAATAATAGTAAAGGGAAAGTGACTAGCGGTGGCGAGCTCTACAACTAAACAACAACAGTATTTTTTAGCTTATAACAACATTAACAAGAGTAAGTTTTGTCGCACGTCTTCATTAAATTTTTTATCCTAGTTTCATGCCTTTTGAGCAACGTAACAAATAGGGATTCTTTTTTATCAATTTCTCGCAGCGACACTTTCCTCATTTATCCGATGTGTTGTCTATCTCTCATCTCGCAGAAAGATTTTTCGAGATACATTTACGAAACATAAGAAGAGTTCGAAATCATACAATATTTTCCAAGCTCCACGCAGAGTAGAATGACTTCTGGAATTTCCCTTCGCCTTGACCTTCTTGTCATAGGGTTGCGAGAGAACGCGTGCGCTCGCATAAGCACACAACTTTATATCTATAGAAGAGGGGTTTACAGCGGAGAAACGATAAGCGCATACACACACATACACACACACGTGAATCAGCTGACTTTAATATTTTTCATCTTCTATAGCTAATCTTCACACGGCATCGCAATAAACGATGTCTCACTTCTCTTCTTTCTTCTTGTTGTTATGACACTTGTAAAATAGAGCGAATCATCGTCGTGACGTGGGGCGTGACTCTAAATACCAATTGGCGGTACTTGTACGTATCGGTAAATGTAGAGTCGATAATCTTTGCTAGCCAATACGACGCTGCCGTCATCCATGAGAGCCACATCGAAGCACTGGGCGTGTTTGACTTTGCTTTCAAGAGCCGATACCAGTTGTCCGTCTTGAGTGAATATGGTTAGATTGAAGTTGTTGTGATTATCAGCAATGAGGATCTCTCCAGCTCCGTTGATGCCAACGCCGATGGGGTAGTTGGTTATGCCTTCGCCTCCGATTTGTCGCAAATACGCGCCTTCGTAATCGAAAACCTTGACGCAGTGAGCGCGATTGTCGCTGATGAAGATCTCTTGCTTATCGTTGACCACTACGCCATTGGGGAATTCGAGGTGCTTCGAGCAGCCGAACTTTTGCAAGACGTTGCCGGCTTGGTCGAAGATAATGACTCGCATGACTTTGCACTCGACCACGACGATACGTCCTTTGGAATCGACAGTAACTCCGCGGGGATGCTGAAGTATGTTTGCGCCGAATTTACGCACAAACTGTCCGTACTGATTGTAAATTTGAATTTGATGCGTGGGCGAGCGCTCGGTCACAATGATGTCGCCGGAAGTGCGAACTACAGCCACGCGATTCGGGTAGAGCAATTGTCCATCGCGCTTGCCGCACTCTCCGAACTGGAACTTGAAACGTCCTTCCTTGTCAAAAATCTGAATCCTATGATTGTTCGTGTCCGCCACGATGATATCGTTCTGAGCGTTGACAGCCACTCCGGAAGGCTCGGTGAATTGTCCTTCCATCACGCCGAACTCGCCAAACTTGCAGTGATAGATCATTTTCTGTCGTTTGATTTGCGATTTGAGCGGGAATATGGCCGTCGGTGGTATGAGCTTAGAGGTGAGATCGAGCACCGAGTCTCCCGGTGCGCCTTGAGCGTTGACAGCGGTAATCGCTGGGACGGGGAAATGGTCAGCCGAGTTGACGGACACTTGGTAGCTGTCGCTACTGCCGTTGCTCCACTTCTCGTAGGGATTGTTCATTCCGTTGATATTGAGGTCGCTGATGCTCGTCGAGAAAGGCCCCAAACTGTTGGCCGAAGAAAATCGCTTGGAGATAACGCAACCGGCGTTCTCGAAGGGCGACGGCGAGGTGCTGGAGTTGCAGTTCGAGCCGGACGAGATGAGGCCGTTGCTGTAAGGTCGATCGAGGAGCAGACCGCCCAGAGAGCCGGAACTTCCGGGACCGCTGCTGGCGTTGCTACTGTTGCCGATGCTGCTGCCCGTGCTGTTGAGAGCCGTGGGTCGGGCGATCGGCGGTTGCTTGTTCTGCGGCGCCGAGTTGGCTTCGCTGCTGCTGCGCACGTAGCCGAAAGTGTTTCTCACGCCGACCTGGATGGCCTGATAATTGCTGACAAACTCGAGGTCAGCGGCCTGGCTGTTGATGTCGGGATTGTAGCTGAGCATGAGCTGGAGCTTGGCGTCAAGGAGCTTCTTGACCATGAGCACCTCCGTGGGCGTGGTGTACTTGGTGAGGCGATCAACGAACTCGCAGGTCTGCTGCATCTTGTCTGCCATGTCGGTGGCCTTTTGAGTGAGCACGCTCAAAGATATTTGCTTGGCCGAGAATATGCTCTCGAGCTCTTTGAGCAGCTCCTGCTTGCGCTCCTCGAGCATCGAGCGGTAAAACTGGAAGGTATCGTTGATCTCGTTTTGAGCCTTGTGGTACTGGACCTGGAGCCGAGCGGCCCCGTGTTCGGCGGTCTTCACGGCTGCCCTGACCTCGTTCGCCTTGGATCGGCACTCCTGTACGGTTCTCGCTATGATCTCGAGCTGCTGGGGCCCGATGTCGGCGATGCTTGCGTAGTCGTGCATGGGACTGGAGTGATCGGAGCCGGTGCACTCCTTGCAGATGGGCACGGAGCACGTGCGACAGAAGTACTTGAGGACCTCGCTCTTGTGCCGGCTGCAGAGCAGCACCTTCTCGCCGTTGCTGCCGCCGCCGCCGTTGATGAGGAGCGACGCGGTGCCGCTCACGAGGCTTTGGACGACGTTGTTAGTGGCCTGCGAGCCGATTTGCTTGCCGGAATTGTTGTCCTGGCCGTTACTGCTTACCACCTGCTGCTGGCCATTGTTGAGACCGGCGTTGTTGCTGGACTCGTTCTGGCCGCCAGGTGAGTTGCCAGGATTGTTACCTGAAATCTTGGAGTCGCCGAGGTTGAGCACCCGGTGGCCCTCGAAGCAGTGCATGAACTGGTGAGCCATCACGCAGTTGGGACAGAGAAAGTTGGCGCAGTCGAAGCAACGCGCTACCGCGTCGGACTCGTTGGACTTGCAGCCGGTGCAGCGTATGCCGCCGTTAATGGTCGTGGCGAGATTCTGGGGCGAGCCGCTGTTGCCGTTCAGCAGCTGCGAGTTGTTGTTGTTGTTGTTGTTGTTGTGGTGGTTGTTGCTGCTACTACCGTTCTGGCTGTTGCCGTTGTGGTTGTTGTGGTTGTTGACGCCGCTGCCGCCCAAGTGGCCGTTGGAGGTCGTGGTCGTGGACGAGTTGGACGAGAGGCTGCTTGCGCCGGCGCTGCTGCTACCACCGCGGCAGCGTGGACAGGGAGTGTCTCCGGCTTGCTTGTTGAGGGGTGCGTCGAGGCAGAGGTCGCAGCTGTCGACGTCGCCGATCGCTGAATCGCTCGCCGGTGGCGAACTGCCGCTCACCGTCAGCGGTGACAAGGAGGCCAATGAGCCGAGTGAATTAGCACGCGATTCCAGCGATGGTGTCGGCGAGGCCATCTTCAGTCAACCGGCATTCCTGCAAATAATCAAAAGAGAGAAACCATTAGTACATTCGTTTATTTATCATTTTTAAATTTTATCAGTAAATTGTCAAACAAGTCGAATACAAATTATAGAGATAAGGCACTACAAACTAACATACTAGCCTCGAGGCTTAGTTGATTGAAAACTTTGATCATCGCAGTATTATTACGAATTTACCCAGCAGAAGGAATTCAATAGTTCAGTGACTTTGAAACGACGAAATTTGGTTGAAGGCGCATGTATAGTATACTGGATTTCGCCGAGCCCAGATTTACGAACGGTATCAAAGTTCGCGATGCGAACGTGATCGCGCGCGCGCAGAACAAAGGAAATTGTCAGTCGCGTACACGACTATGCTCGTAAATGCAGGATATGATAGTCGTGTGTCGAGGAGCTTGGTGAATTTCTCGCACAAACGCGCCCGTAAACCCACGCACGTATATACTGTATACAGAACCGAATAAAACTGATGCATCGGGTACGCGTGTAGGTGGTGGTGAAAATGTTTGACCATGCGTTTTCTCAGTTTACCGAAAAAATCATCTGAGAAAATAATTACTCAGACATTTTAAACGATTACACTCCGTCTGGCTTCTGTCGTATGCTGACATAGCAGCAGCTCATATTATATACGTTGCGACGCGTGATCGCGGCAGACGACGCTCTATACACCTACGCAATGCTACGGACTACTTTCTTTTCGATTCTCGAATCGATCGTACTGCAATTGCCAACGATACTCTCACGTTACTCTTCTCTACTTACATTCATCAAGTTATACAGCTAGTTTTTTTCCGGTAATTATGTTACTCCGGCATTTTCGGAGTCGCTCTAGTGTCCGATCCATTACTCGCGCGACTCGTACACAATCCCCATTATAGACTCGAATGTAGACGAGAAATGCAACTAAACGCGCGCGCTCGCACGCGGCTTTGAAAAGATCCGCGCAGCGAGATTTCGACGCGTCATTAGCCAGCGTGCTTTATTAAATTCCACGATGATGATGATGATCTCTCTCGCCGCAAACACAAACACGCCGCGCGTCTACCGAAGATTCTTTGAATCGCGGTGCCGTGATTGGAAATCTTTTCAATGCTTCACATACACGACTGGAAGATATACTCGGTTCAATTCATTTTTGGTTTTCGTTCGTTATTGGTATATATAGTGACAGCTCCGTTCGTCGATCGCTCCGTTCAGGGGCGTCGTCTGCAGGCTCTCGCGCGTTTTTATTTACGTCACACGACTGAGCTGGTGTGCGTGCTCGCGCGCGTCAATGCTCTTTCCTTTTGTGTATCTTACACCGGCGCGCAATGACTAATGACGAATCTCTGCTCCGCCAAATAGAATATCTCGTGCGATCTATACTCGAAAAATTTCTCGATGGCTAGGGTACTTTCTTTCGAGTAGTAGTAGTAGTTATATTTGTGTACATTATAACGAGAAGCCACTCTCGCGGTTAAATATTATAGATATATATATAGCATCGCGTCTCGGAAGCCGAAGATTGACGCAGTCGAGCGCGCGCGCGCGCGCGTTCAACACAAGAAGAAAGAAGGCGGCCAGAGTGCCAAACAGAGTGAGTGCTGCTGCTGCTGGAACAGCGCCTATACGGCCGACCTTAGTCTGGTTATATTCGCTCTCTCGCTCGTTTCGCTCGTTCGTTCGTTCGCGCCCAAAGCCAACGTACATATGCGCACGCACAAAGAACGGCTGGTCGGCTGCTATATACGAAGTGCGAGAGCGAGCGAGAAAGAGAAAGCAACGAGCATCTGTGCGTATACACTACACAACGACGGCTCACACACAGACGCACAAGTATATGTATCTAGTGTACGGCAGAGAGTGACGAATATACATGTATGCGTGCCGTATACTGTATATAGCCAACAACCACCCCTCAAAGCCGACGTGTAGTCGTTCGTTCGTTCGTTCGTTCGTCGTCGTATATACCGCCGATCGATGAGACAAGCTAGTCAGCTCTCTCTCGCACACTTTGCAACCACCGAAGCTTATGTTGTATTTTAACGCTTTTGTCTTTATTACATTCATTATTTTATCGTCGCGCAGGATTTTCTTTTTTCGCGCAATTGCCCTTGTGTCGCTTCGCGCTCACCAGAGCGTCAGCAACGTAAAATTTCGCTCGCGCAATTTTCGACGAGGGGCAAATAATAATGTAGCCTACGCTCGTTTGTCGGCTTTATATTATATTTGTATTTTCTCGCCGATAGCGCAAACGTCAAACGCTGACAAACGTTCGCGCCGAGCAGACAAAGGGAGACGCGTCGAATCCGCGCCTATATTGCCGGCTTGATTCAATCGTATTAATCGAAAATTATATAAAATTATAACGCTCTCGCGTTTCGAAGCCGCCCATTCTGCGATTCGACGAGGTTCTCGTTCGTCCTGTTGTCTGCGCGCACACACACACATGAGTCGCACACACAGACTCGTACAAAAGAAGCGCGTACTATACACTACATCGTCGTCGTCGCCGTCGTCGAAAATGAATTCGCCGAGAGCAAAATTTTTGAAGGCCTCACCTCGATTCTTACAATCGTCGTGTTTCTGTTGAGTATCGTGGCCCTGTTACGCTCGTTTCTCTCCTTGTTATCCGGGGGTGTATATCTGTATCAACACACGCACACACTGTAGAAAAAATGTTCAACGATATTTTTTTTTCTCTTATTATAACTCGCGCACACAGCACAAACTCACACTGGAAACAGTTGTAACAATTGGCAAACAACGAGGAATAACAATCGACTGCTGTGGTGCAGGCTCAACAGGCAAACGGCCAATTCGACACATGTATAATAATAATGTGGTGCGCTTGTGTGTGTGTGTTTCACAGGAGAACGTATAGCGCAAAAATTGAAACAAATGACGCTGCCGCCGCCGACGAGAGGAGAAGAGGGCTCGCTCACACACACACACACGATCACAGATTTTATTGCTGCTGCTGTTGCTGTATAAGATGCCGCTCGACGCACAAACTGCAAAACCTCATTTTTCCAGGATACGCTTTCCAATAATAACTGCCACGAGCGATTTAATAATATAAACGTCGCCTTTTATGTTAACAAACAAACACAACACACACGATACAACAACACTTCCGTCGTCGGGTATCACAACTCGGGCAGAGAGAGGCAGCTTGGGTCTTGACGCCGGTACGAGCGACTCGACAGAACTGGCTGCCCGACCGCCGACGCTGCCTCAGTACCTTAACCCCGCCACTCGCTACTCGCGCTGCTTCTCTCTCTCTCTCTCTCTCTCTCTCTCTCTTTCTCCCTATCCTATAACATATATATAGCGATATAACACGAGTCGCGAGCCGGAGAGCGAGTCTCTGTGTAGTGTCGTGTGTGCGTGCGTTGATGTATGTACGTGTGTATGTATATATTATACACGCACAGCAGCAGACCGACAAAAACATACGGCGAATTCGATGCGTATGTATAGATATAGTCATAGCATGCGATGCAGCGAGCAGGCACAACTGCCGCCGCCGCCGCGGAACTTGGGTTCAGCCGTCTTTTCCCCGTCTCTGCCCCTTCTCTCTCGGCACAGCGCGGCTATATAATGTAGCTCTACACAGCTCGCTTTCGCACACACATGTCAGGCATTTGGAAATGCGTGTGCCCCTGCTGTATAGACTGCCGCCGGCAGCAGCAGCAGCAACTGCTGCCTCGTCGAGCGTAGAGAGAGAGAGAGAGAGCACGTTATGCTGTACGTGCTGCGATATATAGATATATCTATCCACCGAGCCGCTACCCCTATGAGCCGGTAAAGTTACATTTTCCTCCCTTTTTCGCACTTGGATATATATATAAAATATATATCCCCTCCATTGCTACCCCGGCCAATTTCCGAAGGGGCTGCGTTGATGTTGACGACGACGACGACGAGTACGAGTACGACTACGTATACGGCGCGTATACCGAAAGAGGGAGAGAGAAAACGATAAATGCGCCGACGAGAAAGAATATTATTATATATAAAACGAAATGCGTGCGCCCGTTTTATACTTTACACACGTACACGCACATACATATGAGTCTGTATGTACTTACTGTCACGCTCGTAATACGGCATTTACACGAGAGGCGCAAAAGTTCTCGAAAGAACGTCCTACGCTATAATATAATTATTATTTACTTTTTTAATTTGCAAGACAATACCGCGATGATCGCATATGCTGTAGAGAAAGAGACTCATAGAGCCTCGACAGAATGCCAATCCACGCGATGTCATATCGAATCGACGCAATTCCATCCAACTATCCGATGCATCGTATTTCCATGTCAAAACTGATTTGTCAAGTATTAAATGTAATATGTGTGTACGCTCCGGTTACAATAGGAATGACAATCGTTGAAATTAATCCCTAGTGATAAGAGGCAAAACGATTATTCGATTTATAAGCGAAAATATTCTCTCCTGACGTTCTAATTTTCATACGAGTTTGATCGTATACAGTGAAGTGAATTCATTTCGGAGCGCATCATCGAAACTCGGGGGATGAACTAAAAAAGGCTCACAAGCTTTTCTCTGTGTTCGTGTGCAGTATAATATGCGACGATAGACAAAGAAAACTGCACAGCGCTCGACGAGAGGGCGCTGCTCCCCGCTCCCGCGCGTATAAACAATAACAATGGTTTCGAGATCGCGGAATTTTAAATATTTTTTCATGAAGAAAGGAAACAATCACAGTTATTGTTGATGTTATTTTTTAACGACCAAGAAAGATTTAAATCGACGATTTGCCGTAAGATGCACTGTCAGTTTGACAGTTGGTTTCCTACTCATTAAAGAAAGCGACTAAATCGTCGACTTTTGATTTGATTTATTCGTTTTCATTTTTGAAGAAAAACGGAAAGGGGATGAGTAATCGATCAAGACTTTTGTACCTGTCGTATATATATACGCTTTCACCGACTGTATAATATACAGTGGCTATACACTTGCAGTGGCGGTTTTTCCCGCACACATTACGACATATACCAGCTTTGCCCGCCGGACGAGAAGAGCAGCCCGTGCAATTTTGTGCATTCCGCGGTATAATACGGTGCAGTCATCGCTGCAGTCAACGGCAAAAGCAGATGGAAACGGCCGCGCGCTCGCGGATGCGCCTGCGCCGACAACGCCGGCACCACTATATATATATGTGTATAAATATACATATGTATATTTATACACGGAGGTGTACACATACACACGTATATATACAGTGGCTGTTCGTCGTCGTCGTCGCCGTCGCGCGCGCAGTCAAGCCAGGCCATGAGCCAGCAGCGCGAGCGAGGTGGCTACACATAACAGCACAAGCACAGCCGTTGCTGCTGCTGCTGCTTCTGCTGTTCGAGCGCGCTGCGGACAGCCAACAAGTAGCCAGACCTTGAAAGCCCCCATGGCCGCGCTCGCTTCGCGCGCCCACACCTATATAAGCGCGCCGCGCCACCGCCGGCCTGCTATGTGTGTTGTATGTGTACGTTGTGCTCCGGAGTTTTGTATACGCTATATAAGTATATAATACGTAAAGCACAGCAAAAGCAGCATCAGCAGCTTCGTATTTTCTTACATGCATAAAGAGATGCTGCTCTTCTCGCGAGCTTTCAGCTTATATGTATATATCCGCCAAAAATCGGCAGGGCGTCTCCCCCGTAATAATGATTAAATTTTGCTCTCATCTCCCTTTTGTGCAGCTCCATTATCTCTCGAGGATATACACGCATGTACATGACGAATATTTACGTATAAGAAACCAGCAGCAGCAGCAGCAGCAGGTATAAGCTACATTCGTGTACTTTAGGTGCGCAACAACGAACGTAGACGAACGTACGAACGAACGACGGGCGTCTCGTCACAGTCGTCGGCCGTCGCTATGGCAGCGGAGCGAAGCGCGCCTATATAGCTTTATATATACCCGCTTTGCTGCTGCTCCTGCGGCTGCTCCTGGCTGTGTGCTGCTACCACTACTACTATACAACTACCCAACTCGCTTTGGTACGTTTCACCGCGTTAGGTATATATCCCGCTTTGCTGCTGGACTGGCCAGACTGGCTTGGTTTATACTGGCGTTGATACTGGGCTGTGTGTGCTCTGCCTGTGTATATATACTGGCATCGACCGGCGGCGCGATCCCTACTACCACCCCGTACAGCACAACCGAGCCTGGCAAAGCAGCAGCAGCAGCAGCAGCCCAAGCCACCCCTATCCGCGCCGCGCGTTAAGCCCCCCTCGAGTCGAGCCGTGCGCGTATATTGCTCTCTTCTACACCCTATTCCTGCCTGCCTGCCTGCTGCTGCTACTGCTGTTGCGCTACATGCACATAGAGCGCTTAAATGTACCAACAACTTTTGCCCAGAGAGAGAAGAAAACTTAACTTGGGCGCGAGCGCAAAATTCGAAAAATTCGCCAAGGACGTCGACGGCCTCTACACATTTATTATATATGATGTAACTCGACGCCGAGGGATGATTTTTGGCAGGAAAAGTGAGGAGAAAACTCGCTCGACGCGTATAAGAAAACGCGGAAGGGCGCAGACAGACCTTGACTGCAGCTCTATACGGAGGGACACTGACACGCGCAGGCAGAGAGAACTTCAGGGTCAAAATCTCCATCGTGGTTCGTCTCTCTCGAGGCACAGAGCCGGCGCGATTTTCGCGCGCGCGACTCGGCGCCAACAGGCTCTTGGACAAACTGTCAGCGTGGAGGTGATCGCTCGAGTTTAATCCATGCGATCTTTTATACCCGAGCAAAAGCTTCGAGAGGGCTCGAGGAGAGATAAGTCAATTTTACTGATTCGAGCGATAAATAACGAATGAAAGACCGACGAGTCTTAAATCTCTTTCTTGAATTTGTTCCAGTCTTTTATTTATTTTCATTAATTAGTTTATCCACATCCTGCAGTATTTTTCCCTAATTTACAGTAATTACAGTAATTACAGTATTTCACCCCTAAATTCTAAATTTATCATTGCTTGAACATGGTTCAAATTAAAAATGCCTGCTATTACAGGATCTAAAATGATTCTAAACTCTTCTCGATTACTTTACGAATAAGACGTTACTGCTTGTTTTTGATGTTTCTTAACAATGCTTTCTACTTTCAATGAAATAAGCAGATCTTCCATTCCTTACAAGCTCGTTCTCTCTAAGAGCACTTGCACGTAGAGCTTCGCAGGAAGAGGCGGTGGCGGCGGCGGTGCGCTTATCTCACATGAGCGCGCGGGTAAAAATGCGTTTCGCAGCCCTCGCTCTCTCTCTCTCTCTCTCTTTCTCTCTCGCAAGCGCGCTAACTCCGCCGCTTGTCGGGTGCTGCTGCTGCTGCTCCTCGTATATAGTCTCGCAACGACGAAAGATACGATGCTGCGCTGCAAAAGCCCATAGCGGCGTCATGTATATACAGATATAGCTGGTATGGTAGTAGTAGCTAGACGCTCGATCGATCCGCGAGTCTGCGGGGACCCTGCCTCCGGCTCGTCGTCGTCGTCGTCGTCGTCGTCGGCGGCGGTGGTGGCGGCAACAGCAGCAGCAGCAGCGAGCGACGGACACGTCTCGCACTGCCGCGTGTAGCGAGAGTTCCCTGTGCAGCACCCCGTCGTAGTGATATATCTATGTAGACTCAACACTTATTTGCCCTATGAATTGTAACTTTACTCGAATGCGATTCGCAAAATAAAATCTCTTTGCTTGGCTGATGATTTACTCGATGCTTCTCGAAAACTCCAAAGTACACGAAAGTTGGGATTTGAGAACAAAGGATTTGATTGTATGCGTTGTTACAGTGAAATTTTTCCTGTAATATCGAGTAACTTTGTTAGCATTTTGTCTTCGTCTGCTTCGTTATACTCAATTATTTATTCATTAACTTTGCTTGTGACAATTTTAACAATAAATCAAGGTTTTCTCTACCGATGGGTATCACAAGATTGACAGCCGAGCGAACTTTAAACGTATACTTTTCGTTTTCATTAAAATTGTATTATTGAATGATTCTATTATTACGCGCTGCTTCTTTTTATAAATTAGTCTAGCCGCGCATTGTCTTTATTGTGTCTGCATTACACAAGGGATGCGAGTAAAAAAAAGATAACTAATAGTATTTTTAATTAGAGTGAATGCCCCTTTGATCGTGGAAACGCTATTATGGTTTTATTGATCAAAAGAAAAACGTCGAGAAAAAGCTCTAGGGTCGAAATCGTCCATTAAGAGCACTCTAGCGTCGCTTTCTTTGTCTTATCAAGGAAGAGCAACAATTTTTTCTGCTTAGGGTGTGAGAGGTCAGTGTACTTGGTCGAACTTCAGGCGTGGAAGGTCACCAACACGATAACAGATAGCTGCCTACACCTACACACACCTACACACACACACACACATACACACACATAAACACGAGGGGGGCCCCGGCAAAGAGAGAAAAAGAGAGAGATGCTGCCAACATCGATCGTTGGTTGGACGGTAGTCACCGAGTAGGAGGTAGCCAAGAGTTGCAAGGAAGAGGGTTGTTTTAAGAGAGAGAGAGAGAGAGAGAGAGAACGAAGAGGGGGATATTCACAGCATCCCCACTCCTCTGCGTCTCTATGTGTGCGCAATATTGATCGAGCGCACCAACTACATGGATTTCTACGTGCACAGACTACTTCCCCTCTCTCCTTCACTTTCTACCGTAGTCGTCGTCGTCGTCGTCGTCGTCGTCGTCGTCGTCGGGGGTGGCAGCGGCGGCAGCGAGGAAATATACACGAGAAAAATTAAGCCCTTACTATACTATATACACCGAACGGGGACGAACGGGCGTAGGCAGGAAAACACGCGATTGAATGTACAGCATAATCAAGGCTTATTCGTCATAGCAGCAGCAAGTGCGTATGTGTAGTGTACACGAATAGAGCACTCGACTGGCACATATAGTTTCAGGAAATTTGCTGCTGCTGCTGCTGAGCTTGCGAACTGCCAATCGAGTGAAAGTCTACTGTGTACTTGAAACGTCAAGAATTCCTGATAAAAAGGCCTTCGACGTACGCTACTTCTAAATGACTTATCACCAGTATATACGGAAAAACAATGATATACCATTGTCACGAAAAGCTTCGATATAAATTGTACAGGCGCTTAATTATTTCGTTTGGGTATTTAGCGAAACAGGTTGCTGGATTATTTGTGAATTTTCGCAATTCGAAGGCGAATCACGTGCATCGAAGGAGATATAAAAGCAAAAGAGGAAAATAACATGGAAATTTCCATTTTTCCATTTGTTATTTGTTGTTCGAGTAAAGTTATAATCAGTTTTCTTCAACCAATTATACTAGAAGTCACTCCGAACCCGTCCACGTCGTTACATGTTAAAGTAAAGCTCGTCAACCGAATAAAAGTCGAATTATTTCCATAAAAATATCTTTTAATTTGAATAATAATTTTTCATTAAGTTTGATTAAAATTCCATGAAAAATCGATCATCATCTCTCTTATTTATTATTATAATAAGTGAAAAAAATTCAAACAATACTTCATTATTTCATTGATACGAACTAAAATCAAGTGAAGTTAATTTTGTATACCGCAAATAATTGGTGTTGCTGCATGCTTTACGAAGTTATGATTGTTACGAGTAAGTTTTGAGTTAACTCTGAATTAATTATAAAAAAAACACACACACACATACACACATAATAATTTGATTTTCAACTCGTCCAAAACAGAATTAGGTCACACGCGTGTGGATGATAATCAACGTACGAATGGGTAATACGGCCGCTATAACACGAAAGATCAGTGGAGAGGCTATTTTACCAGAGAACTTTGGTAAATATTTGACTAAGCACACGATTAGCCTTTGTCCTCGCGTACGAGGGTGATCGCTGAATTCATCGAGCCTTAATAATGAAGAGTCTCAATTTTCGGGGTTAAAGTAAAATTATGCATTCTGCTGCTTTTCGGGATTTTATCAGCGGGTGATAATTGAGATATTGAATGGAGATTTTCTTAGTTAAATTAATTAACAAGTTTATGAATACAGATGATTATATCGGCTACCGGTAAACATTTGTTCAGTTTATAATAGTTCACAAACTTTAGCTATTCAAGCCTAGTTTGTTTTTGTTCCTCAAATTCTGGTGTTAGTATTATAATGCTTCGCAGCGAGTATATTTCCATGCGATAATGTTTCGCGCAAAAAAGAAACTGTTTGGTAATTAAAAGATACGTACGAATACAAAAAACAAAAGCAGCTAGATATAACATGTCTTTTACTTAGTTTCACTTTGAACGTCGTATGTTTTGTTTTTTTATCAAATTAATCAGGAATCTCAGAAATAGATTTAAAAATGTTCATTTTCACAAAGTCCTTTTAGCAACAAGCGAAAATAAAGAAGCCAAAAAAAGGAAAGAAGCCTTTAAAAAAGATGTACTGCGGATGTATCCGACTAAAGTAATTAAGTCTCAGAAAAGAGGAAGGATATTCATTTTCTCGTGTAGGAGTTGCAAGAACGAATACTATCGGGGCTTTTTGCATCGGAGCTTTTTGCATCGTACAAAATGGGTTAGAGACATCGCTTTGAAGTTTAAAAAATACATAGTGAAAAGCCAAGTTGACCCTGTGAGACACCGATAAGCAAAAAAATATTGTCTCATATGTGGCGTGAGTTTACATGTGAAAGACGTTATCGATTTCGCGTGACACAGAGGAAGAGAATTAACCGAAGCTCACTTCCTGCACTTCACTCGAGTGGCTTCCTCTGGCACACTCAATCTCCCTCTTTTTTTTTCGATTATTTTCCAGTGGGGACTAATCTTAAAGTTTCATTATTTTAGTTTGGAATATTATTTAATAGGTGAGTTTTAAGCTGTTAAAAAATAAAAGACTATAATACTAACAACAAGGGTACTACAAGAATTTTTTTTCAGAATATATTCTCTCGACGTTAGAAATCTCAATAGAACTTGTTCAGTAAACTAAGTGATACTATTTTCGTATAGAAAAATCTATGAGTATCAATGATAGACACGTTTTAAAAAAATACTCGTAATTATACGTACACTGCTTCTTTTCAAGTCTTCAAATATTAACGAGTAACCGAGGAGATGAATGCGAATGAATATTCACAGAGAATCTTCAAAAGTTACTTAAACATTCAGTAAGTTGATTATTTATATGCGTTTGAAATAACTCAAAAAAGTTTTGAATATTCACTATTATAGAGCTTTGTTTTATGATTCATACTTTATAACCGGAGGAAAATCATTCTATAATAAAGTCATAAAAGCAGAGTGATCAGGGAGAAGAAAATAAAAAAGTGAGTAAGTCAATCAACGAAAATTCTTTGAAAAAAAATTTACTATACTTGAGTAAGCTTCATTGAGCAGAGCAAAGATTGTTGATTACGAGATAATTTATTAAAATAGAACGTGGAAGCTTAATGAAAAGTACTTCCAAGGAAGAGGCTAACTTTATAATATTATGCATCCAACGCTGTAAAAATTTCATCTGAAAGATGCAGGAGCTCGAAGAGGCAAAAATTGCCTGAAAGTTGTGAACTAGTGCACCAAATTTATTACAAACAAATTACAAGGTATTCAAGTAAGTTTACTTCTGGGTATTCTGTACGAAATTCAAACATATTTCTTGAAATGATGTAACGAAGTAAAACTTGACACTAATTTGTTATGATTAGATTTTGCGATGTCAAAAATGTGTTCACCTGGGTGTGATTGCTCCGAAAATGAAGTAATCATTGCGAAACGCTGTGGAAGACCAACTGTGCTTGTAACGAGACAATAATCTCGGTATATTTTAATTCTCTGCGTAAACAAATATTACAGATATTACAAGCAGTTCTTAATATAAAGAAAAGAAATATCGTTTAAAAAAATGAGGGGAAAGATCCGACGTGTGTTTCTTACGTGCTGTAACTGTGTGGCTGTGTGTGCTGTGCGCGCAATGACCGTGAGGTTTCCCGCGCGCTCATCTTCTGCGATACATAGCAGAGAACGCGCGTGGGCGTCTTCTCTGTGTTCTCCTATACTTGCTTTATCTTTTTTAATTCTCCTCGGGGGCAAAACAGGTTTCTCTCTGCGAGAGAGAGAAAGACTCGAAGCTCTCAGCACATTTATGCGCGCGCGAGCAACATGAAAGATAGATAGAGGTGCGAACGCTTCTCTCTGACTAGGCAGCGGCAGCGACGCATTTTCCATTAAACATTTATCGTGACAAGAACGAGAAAAAATAAAATTTAGCGACCGAGCACAGATTATTGGATAATTGGATGTTTGAGTAGATATTATTGATATTGATATGTTTGGGTGAAATTGACGCGAATTTCCGGAATCGTCGGAAATTATTAAAAAATTATTTACACCGCCAGAAGACGATGATGCTAATATCGATCGTGTACAGTAGTGCATCACTGCCTGCTTATAACTGGATATTGCTGCATTAATGTCACACAAAGCTCAATCTTATCGATGCCGTTGCTTTTAATCGTTCTGCGGCTACTGTTGGGCTCGGGCACACTCGTTTTCCTGCCTTGTGATAACGTTATTCGCTCGATGCTCGAATGTACGTATGAAAATATATACGACCGAGTGCATATGCCTACGACTTCCACCACGAGATATTTTATCGCGCTTGATATATAAAGCAGAAAATTAAAAGGACGAGGAGTTTAGTCCATTAAATGCAACCAGCAGACTCGAAGCCGGCTTAAATATTTTCTCGGGGATTTTCAGTTCGATCAAATATAATAATTGCAGCACTCGGGGGGCGTCAAAAAGAACGTGTCCCAGCAGAGATGCCCTTTCATTTCGAGCGAAAGAAGTTTGTTCATTAAATGTCACCTTTAACTTTTTTAGACGGTATAGAGACGCCGTGAGTTCAATTAGTTTTGGATTCTCATCTTCTGCACAGCTCATATTGCCTCCGCTGCTATGGCGAGCACGATCTACGAATTTGTACCCAATAAGCTCCGCTCGAGCGCGGCAAACGCAAACGACTCTCACGTACCGAATGCAATGAAAAAGATAAAGGATAAAACGGGGAATCAATCGATTGCGAGCTTGGCCATTTTCTCGTTTTTCACGTCCTCTCATTGTCTCGGCGTTTTTTTCTGTTTTTTCTTTATCTACAGAACAACGCCGTTTCGTGCGGTGGTAGTTTAAGTAGCTGTATATATACGAAAAATACTAAGAGAGAAGGAGAGAGAAAACTACTTCGAGTCGATTGTCTCGCAGTAGCTCTCGGTCGATTGCGAAACAGGCGAGAGGAGAAAAAAGGAAGAGAGAAGAGAAAAAGTTTGGCGCAAACGTTATTGAACTTGTCCTGTGCCTCTTTCTTTCGTTCTTTTTGTTTTTTGTTTCGCTCTTTATATACAGTCTAGCTTTGTCCATGAAATATAAGTTGGAAAAGTTGAGAGAGATAAGGGCGCGAAACTGCAGAGAGACAGTTAGACAGACAGGCTAGGAAGAATATTAAATGGGAAGAAACCTAGCGCTCGGAGGCAGTCGAAAATTGACGGGCATTTCATTGCGATCGCGAAAGGTGCATTTGACAAGCCTTGTTTTTATTTAGCGATCAACAGCATTTTCTATATTTTGGCGTGAAAATTTTTCTCGCTATTAATAATAGGAGAATAGGATTTGAGAAGGAAAGACGCGTGAAAAACGAGTCGGATAATTCAATCCTCGAATTCCGGTTGGGAAATAAGCGGCTGGACTCTGACTATAAACCCGAGCCCTGACTGCGCAACACCGCGCGAGATAGAAATCCTTTGTCCGACGCGATGCATTGCAGTATACATATACAGCTCTCTCTCTCTCTCTCTCTCTCTCTCTCTCTCTCTCTCTCTCTCTGTCTCGCAATTTACCTTAGCTCGAGCTAGCTTTATTGCACTCGAGGAGCTGAAAGAGAGGCGCATGGCCAGCTCTATCGCTCGGACGCTGCTCCTCTCTCTCTCATGGGGAATGCAAAAAGGAAAGAGAGTCCTAGATCGCGTGCACAGAGCTTCGACTCGTCGGGGTCTCTCGCGGCTGCTTCGGAGAGCGTATATAGTATACACCTACGACTATGCGCTGCAGTGCCAGTATATATCGCGAGGAGGCTATATAAGCAGTCGGTGAGAGAGAGAGAGAGAGAGAGAACGAGTAAACACAAAAGGACGAAGACGACGAGAACGACGAGCGAGAGAGAGAAGTGCATGCCCGAGTGCAAAGAGGCGAGCCGAGAAACACAGTATATACAAGGCACGAGAGAAGAACAGGAAGAAAGAGAGAGAGAGAGAGAGAAGGAGATGCTGCACGCGCGGGCGCGCGGCAAAGTCCATGGGAACGCTCGGGGTCGATTCGCGAGAGCGCGCGCGCTCCAGTCGTGCTTGAGATTTTCGATAAGCTGTGCACGGTACAAGCACAAGCGCACTGTTCCTTCCTTCCTTCGTATATCTACTTCGCCTTTATAATGATACGTCATTTCTAGCCGAGTAGTAGTGGTAGTAGTGCTGCATTCGGCCTCTGCGAGAGAATTATTAAAATGATTGCCAAGAATTCGCCCGAGCGCGAGATATTTCTCGTGTATACGCGATAGCATCGATATTAGAGGGTCGCGAGGTTCTCCATACGAGCTGCGATTGCGCTCATGCGCTGCAACCGGTTGAACTTGCAGCCACCTAATCGACGTATACGACGCCACGACTTATGCCAAGAACAATTGCCCCAGCATCGAGGATTAATCGAAGATTTTTGAAATCCAAGCCTTCAGAGCTGTAGCTTGACTTTTTCGATGGCCTCCGTGTCAAAGTATCGTAAAAAATAAATAAAAAAAAGGCATTAGAATCGCAAAGAGGGAGGAACAGGATCGATCGTATCGCATGCGTACGTAAATTTATTCGCTCGATTAATGCGGCGTGTGTGCGAGGGAGCACGATCGATCGGGAGTACATTTTCTGCGAAACTCGCGCGCGACGTTCCCCCGAGAGAGGGAACGAGTCCTATACACAGAAAGAAATACAAGAGATGAGGGCGATATTATATTCACCGTGCGCTCGTGCCAGCTGACGCGTTGGACCTACCGCGCGATGAGGCTTCGCTACGTTACTTCTATATACTGCAAACTCACACACACACACACACACACACACACACACACACACACACACACACACATGTACAACATTCTTGGCGCGAAACTTATATCGTGCACGCCTGCACACGGTCCCTTGTGTTTAATGAAAAGAGAGCGCCCGCGCGTGCGTGTGACAAAAAGAAAAGGAGCTGTGCAGCGCATCTCTTTAGCGAAACGTATGTGCTTCCAACGAATTAACGCGCGCGTAATTCTCGCGGAATATAATATACCGACGACGACGCGGCGCGCGCGCGCCGTTTTGCCGCGGATGATTAACGCGTAGTACGTGCAGGCTTATGTACGCGGCATTAGTCACGAGCTCTTGAGAATTACCAATATTGCAACCTCTCTTCCTACCTACCTATCTACCTACCTACCTATATATCTGTTCGTCGCGCGCGCGCGCGCGCGCGTGTGTATAACTTCTACCCGAGTATACATACTCAATTATGCCGCGCACTCAGCTAGAGTAGAGTAGTAAGTGCGCGAAGTAAAGCAAACGATCGCCTATATAGAAATTGAGCGCGTTTTCCTACGTGTGTATACATACGTGTACATATGGGTGCGCTGCTGCAATGACCATCGCATGCATGCACGTGAGGAAAAGATGCGCGCCACGGCTGCATACACATAGACAGATATATATGCAAGCCGGTCGCGTTCGCACACTTGCGCGCGCGTTTGTGCACACACATGCTATGTGTAGTGCAGTGCACGGCTCGAGAAAGAGAAAGAGCGAGGTGCATCCGATATAGGCATGATGAGTGTGTATGTATATATGTAAGAGTGCAGGCGGCGCAGCGCACCGGCTATATATATGATGGCAGAAACGTTTTGTTCTGTCGAGCAAACATCCGCTCTCGTCGCTCGGTACGCTCGCGCGCGCGTATTATGTCCATCCTTTCGCGCCGCCGCTGCTGGCTGTTCTCTCTCTCTCTCTCTCTCTCTCTCCGACTCGTTTTACCCTTCTTCCTACGTATGTATAAGAGCACAAGCTCATTTTTTTCTGCATACGTGTGTGGATATATACGCATACCGAATGCGCATCGAAACCACGAGTGTGCAATCAAGACCCACATATTCTCTCTTTCTCACTGGCTGCAGTCTCTGTGTGTGCTTTTCTCATTCTTTTTCCGCGTGCATGCGCCACAACCTTATAACGCATCCGCGCCCGCGTGCCCGCTTCGATCAAAACTCTTCTTTTTTTTTTCGTATCGTCTCGCTCGTCTTTGGAATTTTTTAAGCGCGCGTTACGCTCTTCGAGGCTTAAATTCGCTACCTCGTGTATAGTTTTTTTTTCGGTACTCTATGCACACTTGTTGAATGATTTCATTCCTCACTAATCGTTCACCGAGTTTCGATTATATCCAAATTAAGCTTCGTAAAATGTCGATTTTTTAGCGCCCGTCGAAAACTTGTCACCGCAGGTACAAACGAGATGAGACTCGAATACGCACGCACAGATTTCCCAACACGCGTCGATTGTCACGCGTTACACAAGCTCATATATTTTTAAAATTATGACGAAAATGACAAACTTCAGCCTTATGGGCTTTTTTCATGTTATGACAGATGTATACACGCGGTGAAAATGTCAATAGTCGCGAGGAACAAAAAAGTAAAATACCACCAACGAGAACTCACCTTAAAATCCCGTCTTTCGTTCGCGGCGTGATGTCTGCCCGGTGAAACGAACTCCGTGGTTATTGAATAAAGTGACGTCGTCGTGAAGAGAATATAAGAGGCGGAGAGAGGCCGCGCGCGAGATCCCGGTGCCTTTGACAGCGAGAGATGCAATTTTCAGTTTCAGGCGAGCTCCTCTCTTGTTGCTACCGCTGTCGACTGTCTCTCTGTTATGCGTTGCTGTTGTTGTTGCTTCCTCCGTTACGTTTGCACAGCCGAGTAGGAATCCACCTGCACACGTGCAACAGATGCCCGAGAGAACGGAGCACGTTAGAAACTCGATCGAACACACTATACGTACGTTATTTAATGTATATTATATACAAGCGTCGAATGAGGGAGAGAGACACAAGGAGGGAAAAAAGAGACAAGAGGATGACAGCAGGAGAAACTAGCAAACAGAGACACACATATGTTAATGTAACATGTATATTCCGCGGCTGTAGACGAATATTACCAGCGGCGAGCAAACAAACGTTTGTTTTCTTTTCGCTGACTAGTGTAGTCTCCGCGGACAGCGCGTGATCAATATTGATTATGTACCTTTAAATATATTCCACGATCGATATTCGACTGAAAATTCGAGTGACAAGTAAACAGTGGATCTACTACTACTCTTGCTCTCGATTCCTTTCCAAATTTTACATGTATTTCGACGCGTAAATGCATATTCATACCGGTGTCCCCTGTACTCGTAATAATCGTTGATCGCAGATCGAAAAAGCAGCTCACTCTTATTATGCGGTACTTTCTGTCAAGAGGTTACAATGAGTGTGTGTCTGCTCCTATAACCTTATCGTTTATGTGCAATCGTTGATCTGTCGATGTCGGCTACCTTCACTCCTTCGACAGTTCTCATTTCGTTTGAAATGTCGCAAATTTTCACGGACTGTATATACAATAAAATTACATACGCTCGAGCGTCGAAGGTGCGCGAGAAATAATGTATACCATTGAAAAGACCGGTTGATATTTCCTGATTTTATCGCGTATTCATACTGCACAGCTCTTGCTACGCGCGCATATATACACACGTGCGAATGTGTGATATTGAAAGGGAGCTTGCGCGTATGGGAAAACACAAGAGATGCAGCGCGTAAGATAAATCAATGAGCAAAGCTCATTACCGGTATGTATGGCGCTACAGCTGAATTATATCGATACGTATACCTATAGCTTTGACGTAAATGTAGCGTGCGCGGACTCACGTATGGTACACAAAGCTCGTATCGCTGGAGCAGCGGCAGAGAAATGTCGCGCAATATGTATATGGGTAGGTAGGTAGGTAGGTAGAGCCTCGGACGCGCCTAAATTGATGGGAAACTCGATTTCGATGCTCTCGATATTACGCGACGATAACGATACAATATAATAATATGCGCAGCGCATATTATACACAGGGAGAGACTCTGATAGTGCTCGTGCTCTCGGTTGCTGCCGTCCGTTCCGCTTCGTCAAAGAGTTGATGCGCGCGCGAAATGACGCGCCGCCGACCAATAACGCCAATAGTGACAATATCTCGTGGCAGCAGCAGCTTCGCTCTCGAGACTTTTACATCTATCTCTCAAACGTATAATATATACACGATTTTCAGGTGTTCTCCGAAGAAGCTCTCCAGACTTTCTTCTATCCGCTGAGCTGACTATCACGACGATGACGACGCAACGATGCCGCACCGCGCACCAGCACAGTGTTTCGAAGAAGGGGCGTTAATAGTTGTAAAAATGTTTCTTCTTCTGTAAAAAAAAAACTTAATAGACGCGCTAAACCAAAGTATCCAAGTTGCCGCTTCCCCTCCCGACGACGACGACGACGTAGAAGCGAGCAGTAGTACTCCTATATATCGCGCCGATGTTCGCTCGCTCGCGTTGCGCGCGCTCTGTGGGCTTCAATGAATTCTCAGCCGTATAGTCGCTTCCGCTCGTAAATCAGCTGTTGCAGCCCGAAGTCACGCAGCACCACTACAGCACTACCACTACAACTACTATACTATTACACTACTATACACGCTGTATGTGTGCTCTTTCCCCAACGCGCGCCGGGCTTTTCACGTCTCTTTTATTTTATATCTTTTTTCACTTATAGCCACGTTCGCGCGCACCGCGAGGGGATGATTTTTCGAGAAATTAGGTTTTTTTTCAAATAAAAAAAAAAAAAAAAACAAATTTACGAGCATTTATTTCTGTCTTTGTAGAACGATCGCAGACGCGAGAATCTAATGGACGATAACCTGTTCGCATCGTGCCGGATGTTGTAATGGACTTTTTAATTTTAGTACTGCGCGATCGTCATCGATATTTCGCTGGAATTGTGCACTAAAAAGTAAAACAATGCAAAGTTCGAGCTAATGAGTTTTACTTTTTTTTTGTTCTACTTTTTTTCAATCAAATACGAATTAAATATATTCATAATTCCGAGTGGAAGGCGCGAGAGAAATGAATATACAACTACGAGGGAGGAATCGATAAGGACAGCATAAAGTAAACATGGCACGTGAATCGTCTCGATTAACTTATATTACGTTGGAGAAAAAACGTCTATAACGTCATTGCGTAAGCTTCGATATGTACGAGTTAAAGATTCATAATACAGCCGCAGTCAAAGCATTAGTGCGCGCTCAATGCATCGTCGCTACTATCCATTCAAGAGCATATATGTGCCTCTCATGCACACTCGCACGCGTCTTTTCATTTACATTAACAATATGCGGATCCTCCGCACTCCCTCTTTCTCCTCTCTCGGCTCTCAGCAGTGCAGCACATAACGTCACGCAGTTTGAATCCATTCTGCCGCATTCATTTTCTCGCTTGTGTGCTGTGTGTGAATGTGTAACGTGTAACGCATTATTTTACACTGCAACTCGTTTCGTTATATTTTTGAGTTTTTCATCCTTCTCCACTAGCACACACGTGTGCTCGTGTGCATGCGCGCGCGCGCGTTCATTTGACCGGAAAAATGATTTCAATTTTCCTGCCAACCGTGTCAAGGCTCTCGGCGTAAATTCTTTAATAAATTATCATATGCAAACAAGCAACTGTGCGAATCGCACAGACACACACAAACTATCGCCATTTTTCTCGAGCTCAGGGTTCGCAGAGACGATGTCGTGAAAACGAGACATTTCGCACTGCTGCTGTTGCTCGCCTATTTCATTCGATTTAAATGAGAAAAGAAATCCATTCGGCTATTGCGGTATAAACGACGATTTTGCACTGCAGATTCGAGCCGAATGTGCGCGTTTTTATTATTATTCTTTAACCCGCTGTGTTTATATGAGAAAACATCTGCGTTAAAAATGTAAGTGTTTCAACGCAAGAAAGCAGCAGCAGCAACATTAGCAGCAGAAATTCTCTCTCTCTCTCTCTCTCGAGTACTTATACTTTCACCGCGTGTTTCGCTCTGCTTCTAGATTAATCGGCCCGAGAGTGAGCGAGCAAAAGCGAGAGGAGAGGAGGCGAGTCGAGCCGCCGAGTCGAGAGAGAGAGAGAGAGAGAGAGAGTTACGTGACGCTACATAACGCGTTTAATAAGTTCTTATTGCACAAGAGCGTCGGAAGAAAGTGAGGGCGTATGTAAGCCATACGCTCATTCGCTGATATTGGCCATTTTATGAAACGATGACGATATTATTCTACTGCAGCATGGTCCTGCTTAGCGATAGTTGTGGGCACTTTTCGTAGTTAACCACGAGATATACCGAAGCAATTCGATGATATTCGCGCGCTCGGCATAAGCAGGTCAAAAATGATTATCTACGTTGCTCAACTTTTAATGATGAGAAAGATAAAATATAATAAAGTTACGAAAAAGAAAGATTATTTTTTACTCGATTGCATCGGTTAAATTGACCGATTGTCGATTCCACTTCTCTCACTTTTTATACGGAAGCTGCGATCGACTGAAAATAGTAGCTCGGCACCGTTGCGAATGTGATAAAAAATACTTACGATGTAAGAGCGGCTAATGATCATATGGATAATGCAAAGCGCTTAGTGCGTTCGTGTTTCTTTTTCACTAGTTAATATTACTTAATAACGATCATACGATGTGCATACTTTTATACGCTACTTGCTTTCGCACACACACACATGCACACGCATGCAACAAGCACAATTATAATGTCGTTGCTCCTGTGGCAGTGTGAAAAAGTTATGATGACTAAGACGTGGAGAAAAAAGAGAGAAAAGCAACTCGTTGATATTTTTACTCGTCCGAGTATCTACGATTGTTTTTATTCCACTTATAGCGATTGCACTCGAGTCTTGCTTGATATACATATGCAACTAGAATTTGCGCTCGTATTCTTTAATTTTTTCCACATACGCATACAATGGAAGTATAGTTGCAGTAGCTGCCGCTGTGGGCAAGGAATATAATACAACTGTAGAGCTCTATAAAACGAAAACGTAATTTGTTCGAAATTCGTGCTCACTCGAGCTTTGTTCCTATACACGTGAAAGTGAATTTTATGAAAATATTGTACAATATGTGGCCGTGCGCTATGAGTGTGAAAAAATATTCTAAATTATCAATGTAATTATGCTGACTTGTGTTATAATTGAGCTTATTCAAACGGCGCGACTAAGCTATATCTTTTTATAAACACTTTTAGTAATCAACTATACGGCTGCGCACAATTGTCAGGTGATAGTTTTTCATTACCCACTAAAGGAAGACAATTCTTGATAATCTTATAATGCTTACTCAAATCATTGAAAATGTTTTTTTTGTAAACTCCCTTCGCGTTACATGATGTAACGGCTACGCACATATTTCCTGAACCATATGAAGAGTTGAGCCTTATTTGGCATTTAGCTTTAATTGCAATTAACTCCGCTAGAAAAGTATATTCAGTACAACTTTCATAATGCCTATGACATGCCACTTTATACAATTTGACTTCTAACGCAAGAGCCGGAAATTATAATAGAGTGTTAAACAAAATATTATTAACATTGTATCAACGAGAATATGTGACGAATCATTTTTCACACACTCTTGAGTTCATTTTTGAAATTTTTGTTATGACTTCTCTTCCATATAGATAGATCAAACGTTAAAAACGAAAGTATATAACTCAAGTGTAATGGGACTGCCTTACTGCTAGGTCACTTCATCGAATGGTTCAATTTTAATATTTATGTCAGCATCGATAATGGGCTCTACTTTAATTGTAATATTGACAGGTTCGTAGCTATTGACTATCGACGATTTACAGCTTTTCGATGCTTTAATTTTTCTGGAAATTATCAATTTTGTTAAATTAGGATTTGCTTGGAACTTGACGCAATTTCTAGTGTGAACTTTCATATTGTCTTGGCGATTGAATCCTTTTTGGCAACCAGGACATTTATGCCTATGAAAATATATGAAAAATTAAATATCTTGATTTCAGAGTTATAATTAACTCAATTGATTTGAACCGAACCTTTTCGCATCGTGAACAGCCATGTGAGTAGTTAGATGCGTTCTCTGAGCAAAATCTTTGCTGCAAATTTTACATTTGTATTGCCTTATTCCCTGATGTTTCAAAATATGATCCTGCAGCATCGATCCATTTTTATAAACTTTCGGACACATCGGACAATGGTGTCTGCCATCTGCATGCACTTGCTGCGAGATTTGTTTCATGTTAAAAAAAAAATGTATTCAGTATATCTAGAGTTTCTGAACTCATAATAGACGTAGATGACAATATTCATGGATTTAAACTCACATAAACATGATTATGGAGAGCTTTTCTAGTGATGCATTTTTTTCTACAAATTTTACAAACGTAATCCCTGGTGTGGACATTAATGTGATGACGTCTCAAAGCTTCTTCGGAAGATACGTATGATAAACAAATGTGACACTTGATAGCATTCGATTCCTCGTGGGTATTTCTGTGAACTCTCATCTTTTTTGTTGAATGAAATCCCTTTCCGCATAGGTCGCAAAGTATGTCCTGATGCAATATATCGATAAATAAAACTTGAACTAACTTTTAAAAAAAATGTAATGCTACTAGATCGAAATGGTTACTTGGGATACTTAATTTAGCCAAGCGTACCTTTTCCGTTTTGTGCTTCGACATATGTGAAACAAGCGCTCGTTTGTTCACACAAGCAAAATCGCAGTGGTCGCAGTGATAAGGTTGCGAGTTTGTATGGCTTATCATGTGTTCTTTCAATAACACCGCTACAGAATATCTTTTATCACACTGGCTGCACTTAAAAGGCTTCAATTTCAAATGAAATTTTCTTACATGGCCACGAATGCTGGTCACGGTGAGCGTCTTGAAATCGCAGGCCCGACAAATGTATGGCAACATATTCAAGTGCCTCCAAACGTGAACCTTAAAGTAGACGAGAGTTACTTGTAATATGGATCTTCATGCGATCGTTCAAAAATGAATAAATAAAATCAAATTACTTGACACTTGTCAAGCCTAGGATAGGTCGTTTTGCAGAGCTTACAACGAAATGACTTTTGATTGACTGTTATATTTTTCAAAACTTTTTTTTCGTCAACGTATTTTGGATCTAAATAATAGTAAGATTCAATTTTTTTCTTTTCTTCGTCGCTAATTAATTCATTGATTTTTCTCGTTGGTTCATGAAGTTCGCTTTTATCATTTTTTACATGAAATTTAGCTTTTTTGTTGTTTTTAACAATAAGTGTACTTTTCTCTTCTTTCTTTTGATGTGTGCGTACTTTATTTTTCAATTTGTCTTTAAATTTTTCGGTTTGACTTTTTACTTTCCTTGGTAATTTTTTTCGTTCCGTTAATTGTGATGTTCTCAAAGTAACTAATTGTCTATTAGCATCCATCATTCATCAGGAATCTTTGTACTGTTTCTCGTTCACTGCAACCTATATTTATTTGATAAATTATTTCGCTCAAAGTAGTGTTTTAAAAAATTATCTAATCAACATATTTAACAAAATATAGCAAATTATAGAAATAAGGTACTGCAGTAATTTTATAGTTAACGGTGACCAGGTTTTATGTCATTTGATTAAAAAATTATCAAATAATTTAAGGTAGTTATAGAAGATTTACTATAGATTACAGTAATTTTGTAAAAGCTTACTATAATGTATTTTAAAATAAAGCAAAATTCTTCTCCTACAGAATGTAACTGACAAAATATAAGCTAACGTAGCTTCATGCTTAGCTAAAGCTAAAATGAATAAAAGGTCAATATTTTTATAATAAATAGGTGAAGATGAATGCAATATAGTTCTGGTAAGCCATAAAAACATATCATCATTTGAAAAAGCTTGCTAATTTTATCTAAAAAATGTTTACGATCATAGCGAAAAAATAAGATTCATTTGTGAAATAAAAATTCTTACAATAAAGAGTTTATATAGTATCTTCTGCAATGATCTTAAATTTCTGACTCATCAATGAAACTTCCATAGTAATCCACTAGTTCATCTTACAACAGAGGCCATCACCATATTGCCAAACTGTGTTTCTTTATATACAGTCTCTAACATTCACAACTGCAACGCCTGAAATATTTCTCTTTCCCTTTCACTCCTATCTCTACTCTTAAATTCAAAACTTTTCTAGCGGAGCATCTTACTTAATACTGCAAATAATTGCGGCGAATTCAAGAAAACAAGCAATCGCACGGCCGCCATATGTTGAAACAAAATTGAAACACAAAAATTCGGGTCAAGGTCTTGTCATTGGAGAAAACTGATTTCCGGCTAAGTATAAATAAGCAACAAAATTCATTTACAATCTACTTCATGAAATTGAATTTTTTCCCATTTACTAGCTAATGACTGAGTATCATTATTTGTTGAATAAAAAATTAAAGCTTTTTTTTGTGAGTCTAATTCTATTATTATTTTACGAACAAGTTTAAATTAGTATACACGTAAAAGTTTTCAAAAAATGAAGTTATGAAAAAAAGAGTGAAAGTAATGTTTTATATGTCGTGTTCGTATAAACTTATGCGCGTTCACTCACCAGGTATATGCACATACAAACAAGTAAACTTTTTAATCGAAAATTGGAAAAGACGCTACGAAGTATTTACCTTAAACTTTTATTTTTTTGCAACTGAAAAGTAAGGTTTGCTCCCGTTGAATATAAACAAGTTTGAAAGAAACATAATTTTCATAGCAATTTGAATAATAAAATAAGATAATTACTGAGAAAAAAAGATAAGAAGCACAGGGAAAAATCCCCCCTGCGGCAACGGAAGTCATGATCTTGCTCATCTATTTCTGTCAAGTTCTTTATGTTGGTTCAAGAAGTTATATAGTAAGCAAAACGAATGCGAAAAGTATAAGGTCGAGTCATTTGAATTATTTTTTCAATTTCATCACAAGATTTACTTTCATAACTATATGAAAAATTAGAATTTTGAATATTTAAACACCTATAGGAATTTTGAAACCAACATAGAAATTCCGAGAAAATCCCGTGCTTAGACTTATACCATTATTTTGACTTTGTCACTTGCAGATTCACAAATATATAAGTACTCGCCATCTAGTGGTAAGACTTCAAGTAGCATTATCGTATTTAGAGTGGTTGTAAACTGGTCTCAATTTTTTGAAACAATTAAATTGTCATTTTTAAGTCATTTAAAATGCATTTAATATTTGTAAAACATTTTTAATATAAAAATCCGCAAAAACAAGCCAATTAATTATAATTCGTTTTAAAACATTTCTAATTTTCATTTTTTAGTGATCAGTCGATTATTTATATTGAGCATTTCTAGTAGGGTTACACTGATCTACTTTCTATACTTATAAAAAAGAGTATGTGTGAAAAGAAATGAATAAGGCTTATAAATTGAAGCTTTTTTGCGAGGCCAGGGTAAAAATGAAAATCATCGTTTTTACTTTGATTTGGGTATTTTTTTAATGCCACTCTTAACCAATTAAGTTTACAATATTAATTTTTTTGCATGTGAAACTTCATAATTATGCCTACGAGCGCCAAGTAAAAACGCTCTACCAACACATGCAAATACTTTCTCATCATATCAAATACTTTTTCTTTCTTTCCAATTTTCGCTTGCGTCATTTAAAACTGAGATGGCAACAACAGGTTTTGTGCACTTCTTTACGTCATGAAGACTAACATTATGTATTCGTCAAGATCGCTTTTCGCCTTTATTGCGTTTTAATACGAACGATTTCTTATAAATAATTTTTCTTTAATGATTTCCGTACTAGCTCTCGTTTCTATTCTCGTGATCACAAATGAATTATTAATTCCGATTTGTTACGGAATTGCAAAAAAGTGAATGAATTTCTATGAGCGATAGTTGACAACTATAAAATTTTCGCACGCATCGTCATCGCACTCACTTTGTTTTCAAGCACGTTGCTGAACGTTTTAAAAACTAATGTTTGTAGGTTGGCGAGTACGAGGCGGGCACGAGGAGATAGGCGCGCCGACGGCTAGTATAATAATACGCCGCGGCCGAACGCGTGACTCGAGGGCTCGACCGTAAACAACTTGAGCCGCGGTTTACGCTCGTGACTCACGACCGGTCTCGCGGTGTCGTGAAAATTCGGTACTTTTACGAATGCTTATGTACATGATAGTTATGTGAGTGTGCGCTGCGAGATACGAGCATGAGTAGCTTTTAGTCCACTAGCCACACTTTTTTCAGCTTTGTTGCGACAGGACCGAGATACTCGAGTTGGAGTGCTGTTTCGGAGCTTTGGTGACTTTTGGTGATATTAAGAGCGGTGAAAACGAGTAAGTTTCAAGAAATGCGAAGGTGCAACGGTACATCAAGACATTTCAAGGAGCATTACTTTGGGTGCACCCCCTGAATAGTGTCTGGCAGCTTCAATTGGAGCTGCAGCCGAACCATAGTTATTTTATTGTCATTATAAATAAGATGATTTTACAGATAATAAATCTGATTAGATGTGCTAAGTTGAGAGCAATGTCACAATTTTTTTATCCAAAAAATGTTTTAATTTGATGAATATTTGTTTAGAAACCATAAAACGTTTACATAAGTTTTCGTAGCATGCTTATCATTACCAAACATCGAAAATATAGATAATGAGTTTAAGTAGAATTAAGGCACTAATGCATATCGTAAGAAACAACTGAAAATTTAAAAGCTGCAATAATAGACGCAGTAAGTAATTCGCTGGTGCGATTAATAAATTGAAAGCTACTGCTGCTCATTTCGAAACGATAAAAATATTAAATAATTCAAACGTGAATCCCCGCGCGCTGGAAAAGTACATTCGTAAGAGAAACTAAGCGGGATTGTAACCCAAGACTCATGAGGTAATACTCGATCGCACACTCGAATACGTGCAGTCGCGCGTATTATACTGCACACGTATATATATACCGACAACGTATAGTCTCCTTTCACTCGGCGTTTTATACTTGTATAGCAGCAAGAAAATAATAATTGCTGCATTTATGTGTCTAGCAGCGATCAGGGTCACTGCGAAAAGTCTAACTGCATTCATACACCCACTCAAGCACAATTCGTAAGTTCAGTTATGAACTCCGTAGCGAGATACAAGCTTTGAAGGAAATGATTTAGATTTGGAGCCTCGAATTCAAGCTTTACTTTTTTTGCAGTTTTAAATTGTCAATCTCTTGTCTGAATTTTATCAAAAGTCTATGAGAATAATCATTTTTTCAATTGAATTAAATCAAAAAGATTTTAATGGAGATTATTAATGGAAAAATTGAATTGAATTTTAATTTAAAGTTCAAAATGAATAGTTGTTTTCGAATTTTGGTTTAACTGAGAAAGTGTTGAATTTTAATTTTTTTTTAACAATAATACGACGAGTGAATAGGTTTGAGTAAAACATAATATTCGTGAGTTTAGAATTCGTGACTCTTGAAAAATATTTAGAAGCGATAGCCGAGTTAGTAGATGAGTAAGCTTTAGTTTCCTTTTACTTCAATTCATGATATATTACATCATAATTAATAATACTTACAATAGCGAAAACTTTTTTAAATCAAATTTCTTAACTCGAACGGAAACAGTAAAAAATTTCGTCACTTAAATTTTTTATCAATGATATTTTATAATTATTAGGGTTGATTATGAAGGTTATTATTCGTATCTAGATTTTTTCCAAACCGTAACTTTTGAGTACATACAATGCAATGCTGGAATGTTTTTCTATTGTCCGTAAAAAAGGTATCATCGTTGTACCGACTACTTTATAAATTCTGAAACGATCTTACAATGTGCATAAATATTCTTATTTATTTGCAGTATTACTTAATACATCATTCATCGATAAAAGGTAACATTTTACAAGAACTGGAGCGGAAAAACGTTTTCTTTTTTTACCAACAAAGCTAAATTTTCTCGCTCGTTGCTTTTATTCGATCAACAATACAATTCACTATGTGCATATAAATTCTCGACTCCCCTTTCGATGTCACATCGATATAACAGCAGATTTTGCTTCGACTGTAAAAGAAAAATGATTAAAAGAACATTTTCACAGCCTCTAGGGAAATGCTTGAGTTTTCAAGTGTTGGAAATGACGTTTAGCAGTAACATAAGCATCGTTATTTCACGCGCTTTTCAACGAGCGTTAAGGAAAAAAATAATGGCTCTTGGAGAAAAAACTGTTTGGATTAGTCATGAATTGAATTCATTTTCAATTTTTTAATTATGATTTACTGAAGCAATGACGATTTGCAACTTAACGTTTTGCTGTATTCAAACTCTTGCAAAGTATTACTAATGTATACATTTTTTTTTAGCATAAAAATATCTTTAGACTTTTACGATTTAAATTTTAATGTTTCAAACATCAACAGTAACAAAATTATCAACTAAAATAATTTTTGTTGTGAAATTAAATTTAGTAAGTGGAGTGAAAGAATCCTGGTCTCGTGCTTATCTTATTTATTTATTCAATCATCATATCCGTCAATCGCTGGAAATTTTTTTGCTAAAATTACGCTTCTTGATTGTTTGAAAAGAAAAATAAAACTGTAACGATTTCCTGAGATATTTTTAAAATTTTCATTCCTAGTGTTATACGACGTTACGGTTTTAAAAACTCCTTCGGTTTCGAGGAGAAACTCTTTGGTGCACTGCACAGCTGCAGTCTATGCAAATCTCCGGAGTTTACGCACTCGTAACCACGGGCGATACCGCTATGAGTGACTTCTTATCTCTCATGTTTTTTATTTTGGTTCCCTGAAGTAAATTAGCATACGCATTTCCGGAATCAGGTTTACAATGCCTCCTTATTAGCACAGTGTAATTTTTTTTAATTTCACACATAAAGCAATATTATGTTGATTCTTTGAAGAAGGTAAAAAAGAACACAACATTACATCGGGATAAATTTGTGAGTTTGGCAAAAAAATTATCTTGTCTCAAGCTTAGTCTGATATTCAAAGGCCACAGTAATTTTCAAGGTAAAACTACTATTTATTAAGGGGAAAGAGAATGTTTTTTCGAAGCAAAGAAAAAAAACTATGAGAAATTCAATTTCGGCATCTAATTGACCCACATAAGATATTTCATCGTCGACCGTAACAATTGGTATAGCGTTGGTAAACAATTGGTGTACCTATTGCTCAAGATTGAGATTATCGTTAAAACAAACAATTACTCAAAGTCTGAAACAAGCGAGCAAGCAAAAGCTAAATTGTTCAGTTAGTATACCAATCCTTTGAGCCTAACTGGACCACGCGTATACGGAACAAATCGGAGCTTACAGAGCATCAAACAATCATGATATCACAAGTAGATCAGCAAGCTAGCAATAAATGAAAAAAAACTCATTATACAATGAGCGTACGACGGGTGTCGCGCACAGGCCACCCATAATCGTCGATTGGGTAATGCGCAATTTTTCCTTCTATATAATTCGATTTCATTTGTTTGAGAGCATATAGACGATTGCAGAACGTGTGCACGAGTTTGTGTGCGTCAAGCGCGCATAATGCAGCAGCAGCAGCAGTAGCGGCGGCGGCAGCACAATGCGACAACTGTGCGGACCTTATAGTCCTTTTCTTTTTCCGAGTCCCGAGGCGCGCGCGCGTTATTTAATCGTTATGAAATCGCCTAGTCGAGATCGAGGATATATCAATGGTATAACTCTCGGGCACGCTAAAGGCAGGCACGTGCACAGTCGAGTGCGTTTTATTATACGGGTGGCGTTCATTAAAGCTTGTTAGCCCCGGCTTCTCGTTAAACCATATACGGTATATAAAGCTCGGTTTCGAAGAGGGTTAGAAAGTTATGGGTAAAGACTTGCCAGAGAGCCATAGGGTGTACAGAGAGTAAGAAGAAAGAGAGAGAGGAGATGAGAGGAGAGCCAGAGACAGAATCATGGAGTATCAGCGCGATCGATGTCAGAAACATTATGTGAGAACCCGAGCGGCATAGAGTGTGTGGAATTAAAATTGGAAAATAGCAGAGGTATATATTACGCTTTATCCATTATCTAATAATGAGTGTACTTGTATGCGGCTTCAATCAGCTGCGTCGATCATGCTTACCTGCAACAAACAAAGAGGCACTAATTAATTTTATGCGAATCGCAAATATTTACAGATGATCAATAAAACCAAGTTTATCCCTTTGCAAAGTAAGAGATAAAACGTGTACATTTGCTATTATAAGTTTATTTATTATATTGTCCGATCGATTTGACTTGCATATAAGGGATAAATTAGTATTTCAAATATTTGCAAATATATCATTTCCTATGGTACTGCGCTATTTTGCATGCAAAATCTCTCATAATCTGATTGCGTTTTCAATAACTAGAAAATGAAAGTACTCATGAATAAAATATGTGTGAAAATTTTTTGGTCACCTGTCTTTCAAAGGAATGCCGGAGATTTGGCATTTTAAAATGATTAATTTCCATTACTCATCTTCTTTTGTCTCAAGAGTTTTTGCGGTATAATGCACGCAATAATAGCACGTGTAATAAGTCATTTGTATTGTATATTTTTTACTTCGTGTAAATTTCTCTTGGCGGCCGAGAAGAGAAGAGAGTGAGAAAAGGGCGAGACGCGGGTTTTCTTTTTCTTTCGTTTAAAACACGTTACGCAGCCATTACCATTACCACTACTAGTCCATATATAACTGCACCATATACCACGTACACGCGTACGCGCGCTGTATTTGTGTGTGAACATGTACACATCATATAATACTAGAATGCGCAACAATTTCAAAGTATATTGCTGAGACTGGAGCGGGTAAATCAGTTCGATGATCTCAAAAGCGAGCGAGAGACGTAGAGAGGGAGGGAGTCAAGGAGAACAATGCACAAATGACTAAGTCTGCGCGAGAAAGCTTGATATTTTTTTACTACTTTGCTTACAGCTGCATCGCGTATATATTTTCATGTGAACGTATCTTCTTCTTTCGGCGGAAAGTAACCCAGATACATCGAGAAAAACAGCACGATACATGTTTAAACAAAACGTTAGAAAATTTATTTTTTACAGATCGATAGTCATAGTTATAAGTGCTCAGGTACTCGGATACTCAGGTGTTGACGTACGCATGAGTTATGAATGTGCTCCGTATATGTAGGTCGAAGAAAAAAAAATGGAAAGTGTATACGCACGATTGATGTAAGTGAAATGATCTTTGAAAGATTGCGACTTGTACATGTAACTATTACTGTAACGGAAGCACACACCGACATCGAAGCACTAGGCATTATAGGCTCTCATGTACATACACGTGCTCAGTAGTGTCAGAGAAAGAGAGAGTATTTGTATACAAATTATGAATTCAGTTACGTTGAATGTGAAATCATTTATCACGTAATAATGTGAAACTTTCGCCGGCGCGAGCGCAGATAACTTGACTCAAAAAAAATCAGCTTTTTAAATCCCATCGAGCCGCACAAATCGACGACCCATATCTTTTTTGCTTCGACGCTTTACAATATGACCTTTTCTGTCGCTATTTTTATTAAATTTTTCTTTTATACCTCGAGCAACAACATGTTTTTCTGCAAAGATAAGATTGAAATTGTTTTTGTAGATACCGCACAAATTTCCAAACAGAATGCAGGTTATTTTCGCATTACACGATATCAAGCAAGAAAAACTCTAGTTAGAGCTATAAAAAAAATCTTGAGCGTTTCTCGCACAAACTAAAACAAAATGTAGAAGTATTTTTCGCTCCGAGTGAAAAAGCGGAACAAAGCTTGAATTTTCGATTGCTCTGCACTTTTTTATACTCTTTTGAGGTGAGCGTTACCGAAGCAAGACGTTGGTTGCTTTACGGTGAAGGATAATCAAATAACATACTCCGAGAACTTATACTTTTTCATTCAATTATTTAGACAATTTACTCTTTTCTATATCGTCATTACAGTATCCATTGTCAAGAAAGTTGCGAGAAGCTTTAATCAAGAGTGTTGGTCGTGCTAAACTCAATATTGGAATTGCTTAAGCTAGGGTCCGTCAATCAAGGTAATTATCGGAGGTGATCCGCTCAGCCTTTAGAAGTTCGTCGAGCGTATAGATCTCTGTCGGAAGCTGACTTAGAGTTTAAGTTCGAGGCAGGGTTTCTGTCTTCTTTTCACAATATCCCAATCGACTTTTAAAGTTCGCATGTCTGTTGTTTTTAGGAAGAATTTTCCAAAGTATAATCAATAGATCATTTCAAATTGGCACGTGTGTCAGATGAACAAAAAAACAACACCGTCCGATCGTGGTCGAGCTTTATCACGAGCTTTTTGCTTTCCCATTAGTAGCAAAAAGTTCAACATCTGTCGGGTATCGTACCGTGTACAAGCAATCGCATTAATATTCTCCGAGGCTACAGGTGTTATCGGTTTGGACATGTCAATTGAAATTCAAGCCTTCTACATACTACCTGTGAAAGTTTGCTGCGGCGGTCACTTATAAATTGAGTGTACACCGAAGTAGCTCTGGAACTGCACTCAGTCAACTCGCCCGAAAAAACAAAAAACGTAAACATCTAGTTCGTGAATGTTTTTGTTATTGATGCGTGAGCATCCGTTTCCATTTCAAGAAAGTAAAAAAATAACAAACATACCAACAGGAAATACAATCTCGGATATATGAATGGAATTTTTGTTTTACTTTAGTAATGAGATTCGCGTTGTTTTGAATGAACTGAAATCTATACAGCTGATACAGTTATTTAATTCAAATATAACTGATTGAAATTAATACGACTAATTTCACATTGACTTTAAAAGTCCAAAACACTTGGGGAGCAATCGTTCCAACAAAAATGACATCTGTTTGTTTGACCGAAGTTGTGCGTTCAAAGACATATGAAATACTATGTCAGAGCTAGTCATTTAATTTTTTCGTTCAATGAAAGTTAGTTGACTGCACAACAGTTATAGGCACATTTTTTTTATCGATTCAATGAACTTGAACAAACCAATCTGACATCGGCGCAATGCGCAAAAACATCGTAAAAACATATCTAGGACTATCGACGAAACACAATTGGACATTAAATACGATTGTGTTGACGAAGCTTAGCGAGCGCGCGCAAAAATCTGTAACACAGCTCGTCGTGTCTCGAGAGTAATTTTCCATCCGGTAGATACTGGATATAATAAATACAAAATATAATACAGTCATGAGTTTTGGTACATGAAATCGAAGTGCTACTACGAGCGTAGAGCTGCAGCAGCAGCAGCAGCAGCAATGCAAACGAACGAACACAAACGGCGTCTGATGCGGAGTCGCGCGCAAAGTTCAACGACTGCGAGAACAACGACAAATACTACTACGAGGCAAATGCGAATATATGTGTGTGTATACACGAATGCGCTCGCACACTCTGCGGCACGTACGTAGCATATATATATCTGTGTATAGCATAAAGCAGCATTGCTCATCGCCAATCATGTGTGGTGCGTTGCGCTCCTCTGCGCACGCGAATCGAAATACATATAATACGAGATCGTCGGGCTGCTTCTGCTGCTGCGTGTGTAGGATATATAATATATAATATATATATAAAAAGCGAAGCAGAGTTCGCGCGAGCGCGTGGAGGAGAGGCGTATAATACACGTACACTGTACGCACACACGCGACCAAATATTAGACCTTGAGAGCCGAGAGAGACGGAGCAGACTTATACTATATATCCGAGAGAAAGAATGAGAGAAATACCACGGACCGAACGGAGCAGCAGCAGCGGCCTGTGTGCTTAAACACTGTGTGTGCCGCCACCCATGCCGCTGCCGCTGCTGCTCCGCTCGCAGTTTATATACACATTTCGAGGCTGCTTCGCGTATTTCTGTTATATAGCATAAAACTCGGAAATGAATCGAGCAGCGGAGAGCGAGCTTCGAACTTTTATAGTTGATTTCCAGCCAAGCGCGATTCATTTTTTTTTATCTAAAAATGAGGAGATATCGTACCCGAAGAATTCGCCCACTCTCGAATTTTTTTAAAAAGCACATGGTAGCGAATATTACGAAGCCGTCATTCGTATTCGATATACGGAGCAGTAGAAAAAGTAGCAGCGGCAATATACAGTCTAAAAGTTTTTGCAGATTGTGTATATTACACGGTACACACCACTGGTATAATAACGTGTATGTAGAGGCGGTGTCGACGACGACCACGACGCTCGGCGCTTTCAGCTATTTCCACAACGTGGAGACTATTTATAATCTTCCGCCACTTTTGCGTTTTATACTTTGGAGAAATTCCCATCGCGACAAAGAACATATACCGGAGCGCAATCGGGCAATTAATTATTGTAGAGTCGAGTGGATGGGCATTCGAGTTTTTCGAGTGTTATAAGGTATCTATCACGTATGACAATTCGTTCAACACAACTCGGCGCCCTTACAGGTGTCAAAGAGAGCCATCGGACAAAGGGCAGACCCGCAGAAAATGTAATTTCATTATGATCGCCGAGATTGTTGTAAACAGAACGTTGATTCAGGTTTATTCGAGCATAGTGCGTATTTTGCACGTATTTGAATGCGCGTAAATTATTCATGTTTACCGACCTATATGTTCATGAAAAAAAAAAATGTTGAATTGTAAATATACAAGTATTTTCGTTCGTACATTAATTTAGTATAATTTTCGTATTTACATTTCTTGTTTTTTATTCATATTTGAGGGCAAGCGAGTTAGGTCAGGCGGCTTAAATTGCGAACAAATTTGTGTGGACAAGTCCAATCTTTAATATGACCGCGACGACGTTTAGGAAAAACCGAATCGACTGATTCGACAAATTTGCTAATTCTTTGATATAAAAATATGCACGTTATAATGCGTAAGCTTAACCCAGATCTCTGATGAATTAGGCATTTCCAAAGTTTCAATTATATCGTTTGGCATTGTGTATCGGAAATTTTAGCAGACAATAATAATAATCATCGACTCTCGTTATATTATTGTCGCGCAGTTATCTCGGTGCTGGGTGATTGCAAGTACATGACGGCGGCTTTGCTTAGGTAATGCGCGCTAAGTTAAACTAAGCTACGCTACGTTGCTGCTGCTGCTGCAGCTGCAGAAGCAGTGTAGTGTGTTTTGTCGACGAGAGAGACTCGTACGTGCCCGCGAGCCTCTTAAAAAAGCCACACACGACTAAATAATAAAACTGCACTGCGCGCGCGTTACAACTAAGCAGCAGCAGCAGCAGCAGCAGCAGCAGCAGTGTAGCGTGCACTAATCGCGTCAGCTCGAAATTGTACGTAAGAGTATAAGCAGCAGCAGCAGCAGCAGCGGCAACGGTAGAGCCATGAGAAATATTGAGCGATAAACGTTCGTACACGTACGTCTTCGCTTTTTAAACGCTTCAATGCACCTCGTATTGTTATGTCATTTGGAAAATGTCCGATTACTTCTTTTTTTTTTTATCGGGTTATACATTATATACACAACACGATATCTATAGGCGTATGAGTGAGTACGCATTACCCGCCTCGACGTAAAAGCATCTGACGTTAATATTTGCACTTCTCCATATAGCAGCAAAATATACGTCATTCCTCTGGAATTATCGAGTTCGACAACAAAGGGAGAAGGGGGCAATTTAGGACAACAGAAAATAATGATACGCTGTTCTGACGCATCGAGCTTCCGAGCTTTGAAAATTTCACGGATGCAATTGCACACAGACACCTCCTCCTCTATTCATTTGTTGGGGGCTAAACTCATAAAAGCTCAAGAATCATTTTCTTAATTGCAACGCGAGAGAGCAGTTAGCAGCAGCAAAACGAAGAGAACACACGCGAGGTGGTAATCGAACATCGCTTTGTTTCGGAGCTCTCTTATAACCTTGAGGGAAAAATATCATTGCGAATTGCGTTTTCCGAAAAAGCAGCCATGAACCTCGGCGGCACGAGGCACGTTTCGCAGCAGCAGCGCAGGCGTATGCGTCTGGGGAATTTATACGGTCGAAAAATAACGTCCTTGAGGGAACTTTTACAACGAATTTTGCACTGAATTTTTCAGTTTAACAAAATAAAAAAAAAAGGAACGAAGCATTGTACGCGCAAAATAGCGACTGAAAATTGTATTAGCGAACTGCAGCGGGCTTTTGTACAGCTTTTTCTATACAAAGTACAAATAAGCTTTGACTTGGGATACACACAAGCCATTTCACACACGCCGCTAACCCTTTCGACGAGGCCACAGGACTCGACAAAACCTCGACAATTTATTACATTATCTCCCACAAAAGCTCGCTCGGTAAGCGAAACATTGGATGCATCAATTACAGAACATGAGACAATTCGAGTATGCAACATTCGGAGCAGCCGCATTCAAAAAGGTAAATACGTTGAGCAAAAAAAAAAAAAATTCGAGCGCGCGCAAACACTGGCACACTGGCAGGGTCAGTTATTCGGCAAGTAAAATTTCGCGCAGATTGAAGGGCGATGCGTGATATAGACTCACCTAAAAAAATTGTTGCCCGATCAGACGAGGAACGGACGCTGCTGCAGTGCAGTCGAAGAAAGACGTAGTCTTATAGAGGCAAGAAGCGGTGGTTGTTGTCAATGCAAGACACCGGCATTCGCAATAAGCCAAAGAGGGACGCGTTGCAGTTTTTATTTTGTCTCTGTTGCGATATATACTTTGTATATTATTTCGGCCCTATAACAACGGCAAAGGTGCACTGCACTCACACATCAAATAACATTATACACAAACACTTTACATGTATAGCCCCAAATGGCAGATCACTCGTTGTTATTATATTCTGAAAACTGGAGTAGCAGCAATTATCGCAGTTGCAGTTTCTCTCACTTTATAGATGCTGCTCTCGAGAGGTTAACGGCTCGCCGTAGAGATGAGGATCGCGCACAATTCCGCAACCTTGACTGCGTAAGAGCCGCGGCAAGAGAGCAGCGAAGAAAACAAAGGATTGTAAGAGAGGCGCGAGCGATCGTGTGCACCTTCTCGCTTTTATATATATTATATAGATTATATAGATGTGTAGCAGCAGCGAGCGCGCGAACAATCGATGATGGCGAATATCTCTGCTGCTGTTGTTGCCTATATAGTGGACGACGCCAAGGTGTATACACAACAAGCACTGACGCACACTTTATTACTTTAATACGATTGCACACAAACACGTATATATTATATATAAACAAATTATTTATATATAAACTTTTTCATATACAATAATCAACACACCAGTTGGATGCAGTGGCTACGATGTTATTGTGCGAGAAACGACGGCGTCGATGAGCAAATTATTAAAGCACATAAATTTCGTGTGTTTTTTTTTCTCGCTCTTTCTCTCTCTCGACGCGCACACAGTAGCAGATAGTCGCATTAACGCGCGAACGAAACACAGAGCAGCTGCGGAGCTTTGATCGCTGCCTTATTTATTTATTATTTTTTAACTGACTCTCGGTCGACGACGATTTTCATCGACGATAAACAACAACATCGCACTCGCGCACGGGTACACACACCACCTGAAGCTCGGGCGATCACTTGTTATAATAATGGCGAATTCGAGCACGCACACACAACTCCGCACACGCCGTGTAACAAAAGCCGCAAGTTTGATCGGCCCACGGGGAAACTTCTGGATATCGCGAAACTTTTTAAAGTGCGCGTTGGCAGGTGGGTCGCTGTCGTTGTTGTTGTTGTTGCTGCTGCTGATGCTCTGCTCCGATCAATGTCCTCTGTACGTGTGCGTGAGTGTGCGAACAATAATGAGCATATACAAGGTATATGGCTGTACTTTGTTTATGTATGGGTGTGTGTGTTTGTGTTTGCGCGCGCGGCTATGTATGCTACTACGTACTCAGTTTTCTTTTTCTTTTCTCTCTTATATATTTTTTTTCTATATATAAGGAAGGATATAAGCTCGTGTACGATGATGATAATGACGATGATGTTCCCAATCGTGTGGCGCGCGGCGTGTCTGGTCACGACTGCTGTCGCAAGTCGACTGATATTTTCTGCCGAGCGCCGGGCCCTCGCGCTCAACGCTCTGCTGTGCTACTCGCCGTCGCACACAATACACCAATCCACTGCCACAGCAGTAGCGTACATACACATACGAATTCGCGCACTCTCTCTCCTTCTCCGTCTCTCTTTCTCTCCTTTCCAGTGGCGCGCGGCTGCAACTTGGCGCGATCCGAGCTCTGCTGCCTCTGCTGCTCTCTCCCTCTCGTTCACTCTCACGCGCGCGCACACATTCATACATGTGCACATCGGCAGCGGCAGCAACACGCGCCAACTGCCAAGTCGCGCGTCTGCGTGTATACGCCGTATCCGCGATGTTTATGTATGCGCGTGTATGTGTATTTTTCGCCTAAACTGAGCTGCTGCTCTTATATATGTGTATATTTTGCCGCGTTGATATTTTAGCGAGAAAGAGCAGAGAGAGAGAGGTTAGGTTTGCGAATTGCACCGGTGCCTTTATGCATATTATACACTTTGCGTTGTTCGATTTTGACAATTCTTTTAAGGCGTGTCATTGATTGTTTGATTTCCTACAAATTTGACTGAATATTCTTAAATTAACTAAAACTGTAAGAAAAACCCATATCGGAGTTGATCGGTGCCTTTATCGATTTGATAGTGGATTTATTGGCGTTCATAATATACATTGCCACGAGTAAGGTGCCTTTATCAATAGTCCCGGTAAGTAAGGGTTATCTGGCGGTCACCCATCCACCTACATATCGCGACTTACAATGCTTTAATTCGAGCATTGCTCCGAGCCGTGAGTACCTTGGCCTACCACCTGCCATGGTAAAATAACTAATAATTATGTGTTATTTATAAAACAATTCGATTTACTATAAAAAAAAAGTATAAAAAAAAATAATTTTTTTTTTTAATTCAGTTACAGCCGATCGCGAATAAAAATTCGTTATATTGTTGGTAATAAATGTTCGAATCTCCTCTCGCTGACTTGTACGAGCATCGAGGAGGGAGCAAAAAAAGCGGCAAAAATTTGTCGACGAGAGTATCGGAAGTGCAGAAAGTATATAACACGAAGTTACTCGATAAGTAGACGATTTCGGAGTCGGCCTTTTGGGATCGATCGAAGAGTAAAGAAAAAGATTAGAAAAAATGTATTGATGGGAAAAATATGTCGACTGGAAACAATGAGTGGACGTGCCATATAGAGATTTTCGGAGCAGATCGGCGAGCCGCGCCATACAATTTTCACGATCCTGAACAATCACACCAAAACCCACAGCTTAGCGAATCTAATATTGCCCTATTGATTTTGTGCGTTAAACGTTCTAAACCATCTTATAATCAGTGTAATGCACATCGGAGGCAGCGGCGTTGCATTATACACGCGCGGCTATCCTCTACATAGCTGTAGTACAGCGACACAAAGGCGCGCGAGCGAACTGCATCCTTCCCTTCGTGGTCGTCGTGTATGCATGTGTTGGTATACTCGTGTGTGTGTGCGAGTTTCGATGCAGTTCTGTGTGCCTGCGCACACAGTTCTTTCTTTGTGCAGTATATAACACGGCCGGCGCGCAACAACGCCGAGCGCAGCAGCGTCGTACAGTATATAGGGTGAATGCGCCATATTTCGGACAGTTAAGAAAAAATGTTTCTTTACTCATTTACAGAGCTTGTGCACGGAGTTTGAAAATTTTTCTAAAAATACCTTTTGATAGAAAAAAAAGTAACCTTTCGAATGAGTACATACACTTGGCCAAAAAATGCTGGTGATATTTTAAAAATGTAATTAAAGCCATAAAAGTACGAATCGTCCATTTTTCGACCACCTCAATGGGCTGTCAAAGACCCTGAGCTTGGAACTCGGTTAAATTTTTATTTTTGACATCTGAAAGCATAATAAATGAACATACGTGTCTAGAAGTGCAT
>CACVKI010145131.1:73426-105867 GCA_902732785.1 Trichogramma evanescens | reverse complement strand
ATTGGCACTATTTAAAAAAATCTTAAAAATGCCGTTTTTGAGATATTTGAGTTTGAAAGTTTATGTAAAGTTTTTCCGGGGAAAATGGAAAATTTCGGAAAATCTGACCTCACCATCGGAAAGCTGAGGAAATTTCCTATTGAAATCATATGGCACATATTTTTTCTGGGTGCATTTAGGTGCTTTTCTGGCGAGTTACAAATTGAGCATTTTCGATTAATAATGCCGCGCGGGCGCCGCGCTAGGAGACTTGACGTGAAATGACTCATATACGCGATCCGCACGCAGAGAGCTTGTGGCAGCAGCAGCGCGTGTTTGAACGTACAAAAGACGCGCGAACACACATACACACAACCGAGAGTCGAACGAACTCTGCTGCTGCTGCTGCTGTTGCGACGCGCTTAATATAAGATTGTGTTTGTCGCGCGATTCCACTACTGCACTCCCACCCGCGATACCCGCATAAATATCTAAGATCACAACGCATTGCTCCCGCCCTCGTATAACGAGTGCATCAATGACTGTATCGACGCGCGTCGTCGCGCGCTCGCTTCGTTTTTTAATACGTTACTATATATGATATAAAATGTGTATACGAAGATCGATTATATTTATCGTATCGAGAAAAAATCTCTCTCGTCGACGCGCCTACATATAAGTTTTTCCGCGAATCGCCGACTGCAATGCAGCAGCAGCAGCAGCAGCTCCGACTTACTCGTACGTCCGAAGCTTTTTAGACCGGCGATCGGTTTTCAACACTCGAAATCTATATGTACGTACGCACACGAATTTCTTCGAACTCGTGCGTGGCGTGGATGAAGTGGACAAGAAGTAAAAAAAAAAAGAATAAAAAAACGCGCGTATATATTTAGTTCGGTTCGCTCGGCGTTAATCTTCAAAGCTGCATCATTTGTGCGTGTGCGTGCTTCATCTCTGAGGCGTGCAAGTGAGTGAGAGAGAGAGAAAGCGTCATTGTGTATATATACACACCACCACGTATATATATCTCATACATGGCATATACACCACGGCGAGCGCAAATACATTCATAGCTTTAGGCGCCAGGCAGCGTTTCATTCACCAAAGAAGCAGCAGCAGCAGAGGCAGCAGCAGCAGCAGAAGAGAAGAAGAAAACATGCACAGCATGCAAGTCTCTTATCTTGCATCCTCGTGTGTATGTGTGTGTGTCTTGCCGCTGTTGCTGCTGAGCGTCGTCTTAGTCTTAGTCTTCGTCGTCGTCGTCGTCGTCGTCGTGATGTGGTATTCGTGTCATCGGAACATTGTATATTACACGGCTATATACGCGCGACGACGAGACTATAGGTGCTCTTTTCTCTCTCTCTCGGCGCTCGGGAATGCGCCGCGCAAAGCGAAAGAGAGAGAAAGAGACCTGCGCAGCGCAGCAGCGTTGTATTATTATATATAGGAGCTGCTACAGCTGTGCTGCTGCTGTTGCCACAAGAGAGCTTGTGTGTTGTTGTATATTTTGCAGTTAGGAAGAAATGAACTTTTTACGTAACTAAATTATAACCTCTTGGTTGGTTCTCGTTTCTTTGCTCTTTTTTTCTTTCTTGCAAAAATTTTTCCCGTTCGGGGGTTTCTTCGTTTTAATTTCGATCGGACTGCAACCATTGCACCGCGACCTGTACAGCAGATTGTTTTATACACTTTACAATCTCTCTCTCTCTCTCTCCTTCGTACGTGTTTTGGAGTAAAGCACCTTCTGCGTTACGAGGCTTATACAGCGACGTCGACGGTGGTGGTGGTGGTGCACCATAATGCACACCTGACACGCGCACCTGACGCGCTTTCTGAAATCCTTCGCTGCGCGTATAAATTTCTTCGCACCGAGTAGTTTGGAGCCGAGGCGTCTTCTTCTGTGCTGCTGCTGTTGCTGCTCTTTCTGCGCGCCCCCGAAAATTAAGCCGCTGATTCATTTGACAACAACAAAAAGTGGAATAAAAAACACCGCGCGAGTTCTATAGTCTATAAATCGTGCCCGCTTTATATTGCCTATTTTGTTTTATATAATTAAAAAAATACATAAAAAATACTTGGCTCTCATCCGCACCCCGACTCTACTACTACTACTATGCGCGCGCGCGTTAGATTTTCTAAAAAAAGGTATTCAAAACTGGTACAGCCCATTCAGAGTCGCCGCTACTGCTGCTGCTGCTGCTCGAACAGAACGCGCAGAGAGAGAGAGAGAGAGAGAGAGAGAGAGAGAGAGAGAAAGAACCCGAGAGAGAGGAGAGTACGAGAAATTTCATTGGAAGAAAAAATTCAGCCAATCGCTGGCGGAGCCCATTCGCTCGCTTGAACCTCTGGTTTTATTTTTGTTTGCTCTTAACTTTTCGCTCTCGAGCTAACAATAGCCGCCGCGCGCGCGCGCGCGTCTCGGTACATACTCTAAAATGGAGCTTGTGAGCTTTCGCGTGAAAAATTACAGAAAATAAAAGGCCGGGGCCACTACGCCGTCACAACTTTTTGCCCCCCCGTTACATTGGTAGTAGTCGACGCATCGTTTTTTATTTAACTGAATCGTTATAATATTATTTGCTGAATTATTAATTAAACAAAATTAAAATTTTGAGAACAATCGCCGTTTGTGTGGATTTCCACTCGACGAAATAGTACTTGCTTTTCACGGTAAACTTGGCGCCGCCGCTGCTGCGAGCTATTACTTTTACTCTAGTACCCGAGGCAGCAGGAGCAGCAGTAGTGTATCGCTGATTATTACTGGCTTTATTACTGCACTAGGACAACATACACACAAACAGACATAGACACACACACGCTTACACATGCACACGGAGAGAAACCGTAGATACCCATGGACGAGCAAAGCGTCAGAGACGTTTACTACTCGTTTGAGCGTAGGAAGCCGAGAGAACTCGCGCGCGTAAAGGAGAGAGAGAGAGAGAGAGAGAGAAAAAGAGAAGCCCACACGAGTCTGGCCGGATACTCTGACTTCCGGTCCCACACATTGCCAACATAATATCCTTACTTGTGTGCAGTGTGTGCCGTATACACACGCGTACGTGTGTGTGTGTGTGCGAGTGCGCGTAAATATACACACATGCAAACGTACTCACACGTTCGCCCGCGTATATGCACGCTGCCGCTCTCTTCCTCTTTCTCTCTTATTCTCGGTTTTCTGCAGCCTTTTCTCTCCCTTATATACTATATACACACGCATACATATACACACACATGCTTGGCAAGTATCTGTCTGCTGCTGCTGCTGCTGCTACTCCGGCGTGTGTGCAGTAAAACTTGCTCAACGAAGCGATTGTGAAAAAAAAAAATGACGAGACGTCGTTTCGTATTGATGATATCGTGATTTCGCGCCGAGCTATCTCTTTCTGCGTGTGTGTGTGTGTGTGTGCGTTTGGAATAAGATTTTACGCTGGTCTCTTTTTTCTTTCGTGATACCGTGGACCATACCGTTTCGATGTATATATGAATTTCCGAAATGTTCGAGAAGTAAAAAAAAAAAACAGCTAAATTTTGCGAAGTTATGCGCGCGCTTACGCTATGCTAATTATTCTCGAAACTCTCCTCCGTGATTAATAGTTCAAATTAGTTGTTTATATACAATACGATAGGCGCAAGATAATCGTTATAATCATCGTTGAAAATAGTTTTAGTTGCTAATGGACGCTTGCGCGCCGATACGATCTTCTTTTTTTTTCTTCTCTACCAACTCTCGCGTGAAATGTAAGCGCGCGCGCGCGCCTGCGCTTGATAGTTGCAATGAAAAAAAAGAACACATAAAGGTAAATAAGATATGGTAAATACGCGAGGTTAAATATCATTAATTATAATAATTTAAAGAAATTAATTCATAATTTAGCACTGGCGCGCGAGTAAATAAAGAGATTAGTATTGTAATTTCTCGCGCGCTCGGACTCGTCGGGTTTTATAATTTTGCCTACGCACTCTGCACACTGCACTGCAGCAGCGCGAGAGCTTTCGAACGTGCAGTCGTCGGAAAATCGTCGACCCATCGGTCGTTGTTGCTGCTACTGCTGCTGCTGCTGCTGCTGCTGCTTTGGTCATGATGTACGTGTGTGTTTCGCAGGGGGTCGGGTTGCAAAATAGCCAACATAAAAATAGCATCCCGACACAACTGCTTGCTGCTGCCTGTGAACGTGTGGAGAGTACGCGTATATAAACTGCTCGCGAGCACAAGTTAACACACGCACGTATCCATGGTGACTACGTGTGTGCGTGTGAGCGTGTGTGTGTGTGAGCGTGTGTGTGTGTGTGTTGTACCGATACAGACCGACGACTTTGACTTCTTCGCATCGGTAGCGAACAACTTCCGGTCGTCCGTTGACCCCTTGACTAGCCTCCTTTTACTCTCTTCTCTTTCTTTCCTCTTCTTTCGCGCGCGTTCGGCGTATATAGATATATGTATATAACTGTCTATACGTGTGCACATGCACATACGAAGATTCCCTCCCTCCTCCTCTCTCTCTCTGTCTCGCTATTTCTTTCTACCTCATCATCATCGTCGTCGTCGTCGTCGTCGTCGTCGCGCGTCTTATACGAGGAGAGCTCCTTCATCTTGTTGCGCGACGGAGAGACTCGAGGAAAGTTTATCAGAATCTCGGAGCTCTGGACGCGCGAGTTCCGCAGCGATTATTAAAAAAAAAATCTATTTTTCGCGTATCTCGACGATATCCAGAGCTGTGTGCGCAATACACTGTGTATCCTACTACTGCTGCTGGTAGACGCGAGGCCGTATAGGTAGCAGCAGCAAAAAAAAAACAAGTTGAGCAATATATACTCGCTATTACTCTGCAACGAGAATACGTCAGAGAGTAAAGCACGGCGCGCGAGATGAATGAAAATACCAATGAGTCGTTCTCTCTCTCTCTCAAGCTGCTATACGAAAAGTCGCGAGGAATGGCGCGCGAGCGCGAGCTTATAAGAAGAAAAGGAAGTCATCGAGAGCGCGTACGAGCGGGCGGGGCTATAGAGCTACTTATGACGTTCCCATGACATGACTATCTCCGCATGTCGTCTCTATTTTAAAATTATTAAACGCGCGTTTGGTTGAAAACAAAAAAAATAGGGGGGAAAACTTCTCATTCAGTTACAGAGAGAAACACTCGCGTCGCGCGTACTTATGGCGTCACGGCAGCTTTCGAGAAAGCTGTATACACAATAAGATCGCTTTTTAAGATCGTCGAAGCTTTTTTATTTATCCTTTTTTTTAAAAAGAAAAAAGCTCGACAACGATTCGATGTGTTATTATGAATGAATGCTATGGTTAAAGTATCATTATCTAATGCTTCGTTGCCTTTGAGCATATATTCCATTGTGTTCGTTATGCTGCGTATATAAAACGAGAGAGAAAGAGAGAGAGAGAGAAGTGGTCGTAGGTACCTATATACATGTGCGAGCGAATTTTAAGCACCTCTCGTCGTCGTTTGCCAAAGAAACGGCGGCGGTCTCGGCGTCGGCATATATACTTCCCGACGTGCGCTGCATCGTTATATATCAAAGTGTTTCTTTCCTAGCCATATAGCGAGAGCTGCTTGCAGATGCAAATAAGGCGCATATTAACATTGCACATGAAACGATTTAGTTAATTGTGTATCGATCGAAGTTCGAATCGGTCGCTCGCAAATTAAACGAGAAGAGGTTTATAAAATTGTATCGATGCACAGCTCTCTTGAGAAGTGCAAGTGCGCTCCTTGCAGCAGCAGCATCGATTGGTTCTCGAAAATAACTTTAATTCTCCGCGCGATGATAAAATTCCGCGTGGGGCGGTGTGGGTGAAGCTGACGTGCACACACACACACACACCCTTGTTTTAGGTGGCACATCCTGCGCAGCAGCCACGCGCGCTCGAGTTATGCAAAAGATTTTTCGCAAGAGTTTCTCTTCGTGTGCGTAGTAGAGAGAGAGAGAACCGGCCGCCTCTATATAAGCCTCTATCTCTTATATATATACGTATAATACGAGTGACAGATGACGCCTACGCGTCGAGAATATGCCACAACTATAGTCCAATGTGCTGCGCCTGCAGAGCTTGTAGAGCTCGCGGCGCACGGACTCCGTATTATACTACATATATATTTATAACTGCGCTTGCGGTTTTCCCGTATGTTTAGAATAAGAGAACTACTTATAGAAAAGAGATTTTCCGTCGACTCTACCGAGAGTTATTTTCATTTTTTTTTTGCTCTCATCAATAATTGATAACGTACTCGTATCATTACGAAATAATCATATCTCTAACGAATGCATCTCTTTTTTTCTGCTTCCAGGTGAGTCTCGTTTTGTGTATCATTGTGTCGACTATATATAACAACCTCGTTTTCCAACGGAGAAAACGTAATAATGGTTTGACGCGCGCGGAGAGATTATCCTCCCGCGCGCCGTAGCCGACGTAGTCGCCGCCGCCGTCGCCGCTGGGCGAGTAAGCGCATTTGTCAGCTTCATTAGTCAGCGCGTCACGTGTCTAAATTTGCAGTCGGCGGCGCAAGTCAACGGTTCACGTTGCAGTGCAGTGCAGTGCCACACTGCGCCCGAACTTTGGCTCCGCGCTGCAGCACTTATGTTCTCGCACAAAAGTACACGTGTGCGGATGAAAAAAATGGCCAAAAGTTGTGGGCGATGAGTAATCTTTTGCTCGTGGAAGTTGTAAAAAAAAAGAATATCAAGTTTAAACCGAAATTTCAAACATCATTCTTAACTTTGATCCCGTTATATTTTTTGCACGAATGTCAGCTAGTCTCGATTTTTCTAAAAATAATTATTCCAAAATGTTCGTTGAACCCCCGCTCGTAAAAAAATTATATGTTACTCGGTTTCTCTTCAATTTACCTCGAGCGCAGAACATCGAGCGCAGTACTAATATTATGAATTAAAAAAAAAGCTCAGCCAGTCGAAAAATCTACGTTTTACAACAAACTCGAGTGTACGTAAGCCTCGCAGCAATGACGTGTCGGAGTACGCTGCTCCGCGCCGCTCATTCATGAAGTTGCACACACACGCTTTATATACTAACTCTCTAGTGCGCTCGCTCGCTCGTAGTATAGTATAGTAGTATTATAGCAAGTATATAGCCGCGCTTACGTTGGAAATAATTTTTTTTTTCTTCTCTCTCTTACTCCAACGCCGCCGCGCGCCGCTGGCTGTTAAACTTTTGACGTCATTTATATATTTTCTCGGCACGCGGATAAAAAGCGTGACGCAAGTTATTCATCACTTTTTCCTCGAACGCAAACGAGTAGTGGTACGTATAGTACACACATCCGCTGCAGCAGTAATGCGCTTTACACACATTATTTGCAGGCGCGCTAAATGAGTTGCGATCCATCGAGTTATCGAATTATTATATCAGCTTGGAAATTGTGCGTAATTATTATTTTCATCGGTGCGAATTAACGACTGCTACTAGCTGCTCTACTATACGTGTAGTAGAGGCCTGCTGGCTGTGCGGCGGTGTGTGCTTATTAATAATTTTTCGTTCCGAGCGACCGGTCTTGTGGCGCGTCGCTCGATTCTTCTTCCTCGTTCTCCTCCTCCACCGCTACCGCGTCGCAATTTCGCGTTCTTTCTCTCGCTTCTTTCCACGTTTCCGCAGGGCGAGAGAGAGAGAGAGACTTTTCACAGTGCAAATAAGAGAAAGAGGAAAAAAACTCGCCACTTTTCCTCTATTTATACACGCGCATAAGCGAGCTTCGAGAGTTAAACAGGCCATTCATTACTATACTAACTCGAGGAGCTCCTGTTATGCAGTGCGGAGTCACGCACGTTTACGCACACTCGCGAGTCTCTCTCTCTTTCTTAATGCAGTCGTGTCACCAGTCTCGCGCATTATACACACACGAGACATCCCCTTGTTAGCCTCGCGCGCGCAAGTTATATTATTTCGTGCGGTGCAATTTCGTTTTATCGATATTACGAGCTTTTTTTATTAATGCCCTGCGGAGGACTCGTCATCGTCGTAGTAGTAGATAGATAAATCGAAGAGTACAGCGAGAAAATCAAATGGTCGATGAATCATTCTTAAAGCTGGTATATAGAAGAAAATATAGCGTACCTCGGCGTCGGCTTTCGGCGCATAATTGGCTCGTAATAATAAAGTTCGAGAAGAGTATAGTCGAGCTTTGTAAGCGCGTATTATGTACGTCGAGCGCGCCGATATACTCTCTCGGTGCAACAGCAGCACACGCAGGTACATACATACACGATGCCTATACATAGTAGTTACGTATGTAACTCTGCGTGCGTATGTGTCGAGTCGCGTATACATGTGCTGAGCTCATTGACATTTTATCCCTACTACCGTTTGCACACCGTTACTACGTGTATGCGCGCCTGCCATGTACACACATTCGCATCGCGCATTTTGTCGTCGTCGTCGTCGTCTTGGCTGCAGCGCGTTGCATTCGGTCCATTCACCGGCTTATTCTCTCGGCTCGTGCACTCGGCTCGACTCGGCTCGGCTCTCTCTCTCTGTCTCCGGCCGTTCCACTGTATTTGCGCATTCCAGTGCAGAGCCCCGTTTCTCGCTCTCTCTCTCTCTCTCTCTCTGCATGTGCATTATACATACGCACAGAAATGCCAGAGCTTCTGCTGCTGCTGCTGCTGCCGCCGCCGCCGCTGACGTTGTGTAAAATAAAATTCCGCACGCGTATCAACGTAGTCGAAACGAGCCTCGCGCGAGCTTCGAAGAGCTTCTTTCTTGAATTTTTATCTTGTTTTGGCTGCTGCTGCTGCATCGTATATGTGATAATTTGCGGATAATTCGTGTACAAGAGGATCAAATCGTATAGACTGGAATGTTCGCTCTGATATCCGCAAATTTCCGCACCGAGTTGGTTGGTTTCTGGCGCCGTCGACGTTATTATACGCGCTGCGCTATATAATATACAGCTAAAAAAAAAAAAAACTTCCTGGAAGAGCTTGTGTGCTGGCCCCGACGCGAGCCATCGGAGACAGGCGTCACGTGCATTGATAATGACCAGCGGCGACACGTGAGCTCACGAGCTTCGCGCGCGCGCGCGGGTATTATCTCGCGTGGCGTCCGTGTGCATATATACGAGAGAGTTTAAGCGACTGCAGCGAGCCAACTGATCGCCGTCGTTTATGCACGCGCGCGTTTTGTTTTTGGTGGTGGTGCTGCTGCTCTCCTCGTTACGTCGAATTACGTATTGTACACACTCGTTTAGGCTATACCGAACGCGCAAACTACGGCCGCCCCGCGAGCATATCATCGCTCGCTCGCTCGGCGGTGCTCTCGAGCTTTTTTATATTGTAAAATAACATCACGTGCTCTGGCGCGTCGCGAAATAAATATGCACAATGCCGAGTGATATATATAGTATATATAGCTGTGTGATGCATCGCGCAAGCCATGCTATGACGTTCGCGGTGTAGTGTCTATTTACACACACACACGCGTGTGTAACGTGTGCAAAATGCAGTGCAGCTCGCGGTGCAGAGAAAGAGAGAGAGACTACGCGCGCATTAACATTGTAATGTAAATGGCATAGTTGAGGCAGAAATTCTAATTTATTTAACGATCCGCGCGAGCGGTATAACGCGTAAGCGTTAAGCATTAAAGGCCTCTTTCCTCCCCCTCCCTCGACCTCGCCTCGTGCGTTTGTGCTGCTGCTGCTGCTTGCATCGCTCGCGCCGGATGTGACGCTGAATTTCGTCGATTTTTCACGCTCGAAATGTTGACTGATCGTTCACGCTCGCTCGGCTCGGCCGAGTATAGAGAGAGAAAGAGAGATAGCAATGAAGCAGCGGCGGCGGCAGCTGGGGAAAATTTTCTCACCGAATATTATCATTACTCCCTCTCTCTTGTGCGCAATGGTAATTGTGTGGCCGCTTTGCAAGGATTCGTTAATTACCCTCAATTTCCGCGAGACATTCCTGACATATTATGGGTGTGTGTGTTAAGGATCGAGAAAAGGTAAGAGTATAGAGCGACTTCGCTATATCGATTGTCGTCGTCGTCGTCGTCGTCCACCGCGCACGCTATCTATTATACACGAAGCATATAGGCGCATACATAATGCGTCACTTTTATGAATGGCGTACACACGTACTCTTGTGCCCGACGAATCATCGGACGTCGATGACGCGGGGCCCCCGATGAGCTTAATGCGCAAACATGCTGCAGTACGACTACGACGTAACATACACACACACACACACACGTTTTACGAAACTCGCCTTACCTCTCTCTCTCGTATGCCGCGCTAATCTCGTAACATCTAGGACAAATATGTACACGATCTTTCGCCTTCTCATTACACGCCCGAGCTTGTATATCTGCACCTATAGGTAGATAGATATAGCGTACGTGTATGCGCGCGGGCTGTCTGTTTATAGACGCGGAGATCTCGCGCCGCAGCCTACGAATCGCGAAACGCGCGTGGGTGCCCCGCGTTTCCGCTTCTTATATATGTATAGAGAGAGGTGCCTATATAGGTATGCGTGCGTCCAATTGCAAGTCGAGCCTACTTTATAATATTATACAAATAGGAGTTGTTTTTTTTTTTTTTAAGCACGCTCGCGCGTGGATTATAATATGAAATGTCGTCGAGGATTTCGCAAAATTCGCTGTCGGTGGTCCCCCCGCCCCTCTGGTATGTGTGTAATAACGCTCCAATTGCCTGTATAATATGCAAGACAATTTTACTTTTTACTTATGTATATCGGTAATGTACTCGATATACGGACTTTTAATCGCCGAGCGTGTAACCATTATTGAGAGCTTTTACAAAGTGTCGTTGTCGTCGTCGATGAAGTTTCTCTGTCGCGTGGTCGTTGTTAAAACGTTTGACACCGAGTGTTGTAATCAGCGAGACTCGTGCGCGCGCGATTATAAAAATGAAAGATGCGCGCGAGTAAGAGACCGAAAACCCAAGCTCGTCGGGCTATACACAGCCTACTCGATTACATTTATAATCTTTATACGTACAAGCATACATAAGCAACGGCCGCGCGATGAACTTGGAACTTGAATTATTATTGATAATTTTTCGACAAACCGTTTCAGAAAAATACCTCGCGCTCACGAGTTAGAGCTATACGAGAGAGAGAGAGCCTATTTTTCACCTTAACGGGTCTTCCTCTCTCTTTCACTCTTTCAATTATGCGAATGAACGCGAGCCGCATTCCACAAATTCCCTTCTCATAGTTCTCCTTTACTTATGTTGTTTTTTTTTTCTTCTTTCTTCATCTTCCTCTTTCGACTTTCTTATATATATCTATTTGACGCGCGTGCGAATGTTGCTCAGCTTCTCTTTTTCCTCCTTCATCGTTTTTTTTTTCATCGAGTAACGCGCGTACATACAGCTGGTTTTTTGGGAGCAACGCCGGGTTAAGCACCGACGATTATTGTCAAAGTCGTCGTCATTCGTGGAAAATAACTATACGCACTCCTTGAAGTGTCAAAGAAAAACTAATATCATTCATGCGGTTGTTTTGGCATATGTGCGGGGGCTCTCTCCGAGACCGAGAGACAAAGACGAGCCTCTCGCGCGAGCCAAGTGTGTATAACCCATGTAATAATAAATGGTGAAATAAAAGCTCATTGTCGGCAGATGTTTAGTACATGTTCGCAGTACAGCGCACAGCCTTGAGAGTGACGACGATGATCGTTCGACGATCTCTCTGTACAGTACGGCTATGATAAATAACAAAAAACAAAAAAGCTCACACATACGGCCGCAATCAAAGTTACGAGGAGATCGCGATAGATGATGAAAATCGTCGATGAGAGACGTCAACAACAACAACAACAAACAAATATGTTTAGTTCGATATTTTGGTGAACACCAGGCGCGGAAAAAACAACAGCCCAGGCCTTTATGAAGAGCAGCAAAAGCAGCCGCACAGACAGACGTTCATTAATATTCGTTCGACTTGCGCGCGACGAGGACGATCCTCGTGATGCGATATATATCAGCGCGCAGCTCGCTCGATGGATATCGCGAAAGGAAAAAACCTTGAAATTATTCATATAATATGTATATAAATATATAGGCGCGCGCGAGCCCTTAAAAATAATTAATACAAGCAAATAGCTTATGGGCCCCCGAGTCGCTGCCGTATGCACTACGAGCTTGAGAGCAGCTAAAGCACCACCACTATAGTACAAGCTACTATACATACCGGGGGCCTTTGTATACACGCGTATATACTTACAATCTTATTTCCGTTATTACGAAACATCCTCTCTCTCACTCTCTCTGTATCACAATAAAAAAATACTCGAACGAGCAGCGGCCGGCAGATATAGCTTATCTGTGGCTGAGCTTCGCTTCAATCTCTCTCTCTCTCTCTCTCTCTTTCTCCTCTGCTGCTGCTGCCTTTGCCTTCGTGAATATGCTTTACGTACGTAGCAGTAGCAGCAGCGAGCGAGATTTACATTGATATTCCGAATATTAACTCTCTAAATCGACTGTAACATACATATAGCCTTAATTTCCGGCCGCGCTGTGTGCTCGCTCTCCTTTGGTTTTTTGCGACGACTCTCCGCATACACTGTAGTGTGTATATACTGTGTGCCGTGCACAGCACGTCTCGAGGCGCACACAAGGGCAGCAGCAGCAGCAACGACGTGTTTTTGCGTTTATGAAATTCATGCCTCCTTCTCGCAGCCGCGCACTACTACATAGCAATTCTCGCAGCGACTCGCTAATATAACGTAGTAGCAGCATAGTAGTTGCTATGCTCGTCCGAGCTTTGATTTTGCAGGCTCTCGCTCTCCTCTATATATGTGTTTATCCTGCTGCTGCTGCTGCATTGTATACGCACTCTTGAGGGGGAGAGGATGAAAAGACGAAGCTCTGCTCCAGCCTCGTCGTCGGCGGTGTTATAACTCTCGATGCGCACCGGCTCAGCGCGGTCTCGCGCTTCCGCCGTCTCGCTCTTCTTCCTCTCTCTCTCTCTCTCTCTCTCTCTCTCTCGGTTTTGGCAAAATATACATCGCGTCGCAGCAGCACCACCACCATGCGTATGCAACGTGTTGATATTGGTCCTCGCGGCTTTGCTGCTGCTGTTTCCGAAACATGTAGCAGCGACACATAGCGATATACACCGAAGACGCTGCGAAAAAAATAATTCGTACATTGCGAAATACATTCGTCGCGAGATTATAAATTATATGTAGCCGAGCGCAGTTTTGGAGCCTTATATGGAGCTCTCTCTCTCTCTCTACACACGCACAGACTATGGCATTATAAGCTCTCTTTGCAGCTCACTCTCTGGGCGCTTCCTTCCCCTCTCGCTCGGCCACGGCCGACGCACGGAGAGTTCTTCCTCTCTCTTTCCGGTCTGTCTTGCCTCTGTTGCTGCTGCTGCTGCTGCTGCTATACGCATCTCTATACATACACACACATATATATACGCACAAACTATATAGACAGCAGCGGCAGAGGCATTGCGACTTCGTAACGCGTTCCACGCGTGTGCAATATGTACATCGTCATCGTCTCTTTTCTCTCTCTCTCTCTCTCTCTCATTCTGCGCTTATATATATAGTGGTAGCGCGCGAATGCAGACCTGCTGCTGCTGTATAGTGTGTGTGTGTGTGTGTGTGTGTATTATGATGGCCTTTTTTTCTTGGGAGCCTGGGTTATGTGTTACTACTGCGACGACCACTGCGCGCGACCACCATCGCTGTTACTACGACTGCTTATATAGTACTATACTATACTACAACTAATGCTACAACTTCCACTTCCACTTCATATACGTCGTAGCTCTAAATATCCGGTCACTGAGTTGAGGATCTCTCTCTCTCTCTCTCTCTCTCTCTTTCTCTTTCTCGCTATACTGCGAATTACAAATTTTAATGATTTATTTCATCCTGCTGATACAAGACGACGACACTTCTTTTTGCAATTCTGCGAAAATACTTGGTGCCTTTTTTTTTCTGAACTTCGGTGTGCTGCTGCCTTATGTAGGAGTAATATACAACTCGCTTATCATTAGCTTGGCGTACGTGTAATAATGTAATGCTGCTGCTAGCAGCAGCCACCTCGTTCGGCTTATCAAACTATTACAACCTCGTACGAGCACCTCAGCTACTTCGTTCGTATTATTTGTTTAGAAATTTCGCAATAATGAAAAAATATGGTTTCGTGCGTGTGTGTCGCGCGCCGCTGCCGCTGGCGCTCCGCATTATTATACGACACTCAAACAAGAGCGAGAAGATTTAGTCCAAGGTGGCGCCAATTTCTATCTGGTTAAACTCATTATATAGCTCGTAATTGTATTATTCTTTTTTTTTTTTTATAATATAATAATACGACGCCTCGATTGGGTACACATACATTGTTCCCCACGGGCGACACAATCAATGTTTACGCTGTCTAATCGACTACGAGGCACGGCTGGTTAGCATTTGGCGCGCTGGAAATTCCTCGCGAGTTACACGTAGAGAATGTAATTCGGTATACTAAAAAGATATTGGCGAGACAATAAATTTCTCGACAAAAATCTGAAAAAGTGTTTAGTCAGCTCTAGCCAGCCGAACCCAGACTTATTAATGTACTTGCGAAAGCTCTGCTCTGCTTATGCACCATTGGTATATCGTCTACCTGTTCATGTGCAACGAATCAAATATTAAATCGGCAGCAAAATCGATGGTGGCGATCGATTATCGCATCGGTTGACGGGGCACGCGCGCGCACAATCACTAATGCTAATCAGAGGAATATCGATTCCTCCTCCTGCTCCTTCTCCTCGGTCTGCATTGCGTAAATAATATATATCATTGTGTATACAGAAGGAGGGGAGATAGAGGGAGTCTGGACGTAATAGAAACAGCAACGATCGCCTATGCGTTATCGTGGCGCAGACTCGCGCGTGGTATATATTTTCTACGTGCGTCTGCCGATTTGTGTGCCAGTGTCGCGCGTGTCTAGCCTGCTCCACAGTCTGGAGAGCATCGAAGTCGAGAATCATGTATATAAATGCAAAAATTGCCGCCGATGCAACAGTTAACGTAACGTATCCCTCGATCGTTTAAACATGTAATACCAATAATATATAAACGCATGCAGCAGCGTATGCATATATCGGCTGAACGAGCACACGTCGTCGTCGTCGCACGCGCGGACGGCTGTCGCGTCTTGGTATGTACTACTACCACCACCTCTCGTTCACTCACTCGCACACACGCACACACATGTATAAACTGCCAATGGTATGCATGTAGGTATGCACATTTGTATACACATGCCGATATCTGTGTGCCCGTGTACGTACGATATACTACTGCACCGTGTGCGAGCGGAGACGGTGTATATGTACGTTTGGATTATTGAACCAGAAGTCAATGAACTTCCGTTGGTCGAGAGACTCTGTGTGCTGCGACTCGCGCGCGCGCGACACAATACGTATAGACACGTATGTAATACAACGTTGTTTTTTTTTTGCGGTTAGCAAACGCGTACATACATACGCGTACGGCGCGCAGTCGTTAAAATAGCCACCGTCTCTCTTTGCGCGCTCTGCTCCATCGAAAAAATACATACACAGGGGCGGTACGCGCGCGCGAGAAAGCTCAAAAAAGCGTACCGATAGAGGAGCTTTGATCCTTGTCATCCACCGCGGTGAATCATCGTTTTTCACCAGATATATATATACAAAAGCCGAAGAAAATCGCTCTCTCTTGTCGCAAGCTCGCAAGCACGCACGAGGCGAACACGCGGTGGCGGCTATATTACAAAGTCGCGCGTAACATCGTGGGCTGCTCCAATCGTCGTCGTCGTCATCGTCGTCGCTCGTCGTGTAATCGTCATCCCGCTCGCGCGCGCACCCAAGTCTCTTCGTCATCGATACATTAGACGCATATATAAATATGCATCTCTCTCTCTCTTGTCACAATCGTCGCTCGTACATACATATTGCAAGCACACACGATGTGCGGCTTACGCTTGCGAGTTACATCTCTCTGTTCTGAAGCTCTCTCTGCTCTTCTCCTATATAATATATCCGCCGAATTATACACCCATATAAAACGCATCGCGTTCCTCGCATAGCTCTGTTATATAGCATTTATGTACAGCGCCGTGCTGCTACGCTTGTTTTTCTGCGCAGATGCACGTCGCGCAGGTGCCGCCACCGCCGCCGCTCATATATATCGTCGTGTTAATGTATGTGTGTGTGTGTATGTACGCATGTATACTCGGCGCGTCTCTCCTTCTTTTTCGCCGTCTCTCTCTATATATATTTGCGAGAACTGCCATTGCGCTGTATATAGTAGTATACTATACGCTGCAATACACACACACACATACATCACAGAGTGCGGGCCGATATGCGCGAGTGTGTGCGTGCGTGTGTGCATGGCACGTCTGCTTTTCTGCGCTGTGCGACGCGCCGCAGTGCCCGAGCCGAGCACAGCACAGCGGAGCAGCGGCGGCGGCGGCGGCGGCGGCGGTGGTGGTGGTGGTGGTGGTGACTGGTGACTGGTGTGCGCTCGTAGTAGTAGTGGTGGGGACAGGGGGGTGAGAGAGAGAGAGAGAGTCGGAGTAGTGTACGTGCATGTGTACACACACGTATATTACGTGCTCTCTCTCTCTCTCTCTCTCTCTCTCTGCCTGCGAAATAGAGTTTCATAGCGTGTATACAGCGAAACGCGCCGATTCGCGAAGAGAGTTTCGGTGTGTGTATTCAGGCAGCAGCGGCCTCTCTCGCCGCCGCCACCGCCGTCGTTGCTGCTACTCCGCACCGTGCGCCGTGTTCAGTGCGCCTCGAGCCGCCGACAATAGTGGTGGTGTGCTACGTGTGCAGTATATAGCGATAACACGTCGTTATTATTATTATTATTATATAGTAGTACAGTGCCCCGTAGTGCGTGAAAACAGCTATATATATATATACAAACTCGAGACTGCGCGTATACATAGAGATACGAGTGTGTGTGTGTGCGTCGTAATTGCTCCACATTATAATCGTATAATACTATACGTACGTGAGTGTGTGTGCAGTGCACAAATTGCTGCTGCTGCTGCATGCTCACTTCTCTGTGTGTTATAATATAATAAATACATTGCACCATCGAATCGTCGTACATGTTATTGTATTATTTTTTTTCTGTTTGGTCGAATAAAATATATACGACGAGGTGTGCGCGTGTGTGCAGTGCGTATAACAACAGTGACGAGAGCCGACGAATGTAATAGGCATTGGCCGCGGGACAGCGAAGTGATACTGCTACTACTAGCCGCGTAATTTTACCCACGTGTCCGTCGACGGCTTGCTGCTGCAGTTGTGTGCTACGAGAGAAAGAAAATATCTACGATAATCCTGCCTGCGATCTTGCCGCACCCGACTAGAACGACGACGTGCTTTGGCTATATCAACGTGTGTTGTCTCGTGCAGTGGTGTGTGCCTTCGAATCGGTAAAAAAATCGATAATCATGTGTTCGAAACAATTGACCATCGTCTGCGTTTCGCGGCGATGCGAGGAGACACGCTCGCGAAAAGTAGTGACCACCACCGATAGTGCCGAAATCGTAACGACGACGTGCCTCGACGGTCGTCCTCGGCGCTGTAACATAAGCAGCAGCAGTCGCGACCGCCGCTGTAGTATTATTAGTAGTAGTGGTGGAACGAGAAAGAGAGAGGAAGGAAAAAAAGAAAAAGTAATAGTATCAGTGGTGCCGCGTTCAAGAGGAAGCAGCAGCCACGAAGCGGAAGCGACGCTCGGCTCGATTGACGTCACGCTTCCTTTGCTGCGCTACGTACTACTACTACGTCGTCGTCGTCGTCGTTCAATGCCTCCTGGAAAAGAGAGAACTACGTGAAACACAATTTTAGGATGCTGCTGAATTTATACATTGATGGTACGTCGACGAGAGTGAGTTTTGAGAAATCATGCATGTGTGAGGGTGTGTGCTGCGCTGCGCTCTGTGTCGTCGTCGTTTCGCCGCCACCCTCCCTGTTTTTTTTTTTTTTTTTTATTGGGTGCGAGGGGGCTCGAACGAAAAAACGCAGCGAATGTATAAACTGAGTAAAACGTAAAAGTATAAGGGGAAAAAATTAATGAAAAAACGCGAATCGTTGTTTGTGTGCTTCTACTACGTTGTTCGAGGAACAAACAAGTGACTGTGCTCAGTGAGTTCACGCATATGCACGTACATACACACACACCGCATACAGATGCATCGAGAAATAATGATAATTGCGCGCGCTCTCGTACACACACATCTATATATATCGAATATCATCGCGTGCAGTTTCTGTGTGTGCCTCGGCGGTGCTCTTTCTCGTTCTCTCTTTTCTCTGTCTGCGACACACAAATGCCGCTATTATAGTGTATGCGACGGTGCGACGACGACGAGAGAATCTCTCTTCTCCGTTTGTTGCTGCTGCGTCGCGCTGCTCATCGTCGTCGCGTTCGCATTCTTCCCTGCGCGCACTCAATGTGCGTTATACAGCTGATTATTTTTCTTTTTCTTTTTGTTTTGCGTTTTTGCGATTTTTCCGAGAAATCTCCAAGTCTTGAGTCGTCGTCGTCGATATTTACCGCTAAACACACAAACTTGTACACGCTATTGCAGACTGGCGCCTGTGCGCGTGTGTGTGTGATTGCGTGACGTAAGAGAGAATTTTCGCGCGTGTTTTCTTGACACTTGTTGCACATCTTGCGTATTTGCGCGTGCGTTACATTATGCACCTACGCGTTATGCGTCTGTGTAGGTAGTGTAGGCAGGCATTCTATTATATACATCGGCATCGACGTTTTTTCTAGTCGCGCCGCAGCAGTCGCGTATACATAACATCAAATGGGCCGCGCCGATGCGCAGTACTATACACGGATTTTTGCGTCGCTCGTTAGCTCGTATCGGCTCAGCGGTGTTTGTGTTTCTCTTTTCCTTTTTTTTTTCTTTCCTGTACTCATGCCGCGACTGATACGGGTCCGAGAGTGTGCCATCGGATTTTCCGCGAATTTCTCGCGCGCTAAATCAACAAGGAGTCGAGCGAGATTCATCGACATTTCGGATAAACGACAGTTGATAGTTTTCTACGATAACGTAGATTTTTTACAGTGCTTCGATCGAACTGAAATTGCGATTTAAGGAATTAGACTCGTTTTGATATAAATTTCTCGGATTCTTTTTTCTCTTTTTCTCTCGTCGCGCGATAAAATAATACGGCAAGTTTATAATCGCTCGATATCAAACGCGGCTCTCTTCTTCCGATGATGGGTCTCTCACTCCGCTGCGCTGCGGAGTTGGCTGGCTGCGCTGTACTCTCTTCACATCGTGTGTGTTGTACAAACTACACACATATATATATCTATATATAAAATACTTTGCACAGACACACATACTCGCACGCAGCGGGGCGGAGCTTTGGCTCGCAGAATTTCGAAAGATTCGAGAACGCGCGCGGCACGGTGAGGCGAGCGAGGCAAGCGAACGCGCGCGGGCTCTCCGAGAGAGAAAGAGAGCTCACAAGCAAGCAAGCGCGCGTCATCGCCAGTGTGCTGCCTCGCGAACGATGTCTTTTTTCCTTTCCCACGCCGCGTTGTGTGCTGCTGCTGCTGCTGTTGCTTGCCTGTCTGCAGCGCGCGTGCTGTGTTTTCTGTGTGTGTATGTGTGTATGCGCTCTGTATATATACTGTGTTGCTTGCTCTCTCTTTCTCTCTCTCCGTACTCACTCTTTGCGCGCGTACTACTCTACACCACACACTCACACACACGCATCGGAGTTTGTGGTTGTATGTCTGTGTGTGTGCGAGTTGTTGTCGGTATAGTGTGCGTCTGCCAATGCACACCGAAGCCACCGTACACTCGCAGCAGCAGAGAGCCTCGCAAATTCAACTCGCGCGCGCGCAGCACTCTTATTATGTACGAATGAAATTTCGGTCCCTCGCTTCGAGTAGGTATTAAGATGATAGGCAGTGGTTCTCAGCAACAGCAGCAGCACAGCTCTCGACTCCGCGATCGTTTGCTGTGTGTTGTGCACGAAAAAGGAGAGAAAAGAAAAAAATAGTAGCGATAAATTTGATACACGCGCAAAGGTCAAACACGCGGAGAGAGTTGCTTCTCTCTCTCGCTCGCTTGCGCGCCGCACCGCTCTTTGAAGTTCGCGAATAGAACATTTTCTTTCTTCTCTCTCTAGCTTGCTGGCTCTTTCTCTCTTTCGTTCGCTCACAGGCAGCACACATGCATACATACCCACACACGACCGAAGCTGCTGCTGATCGTAAAAAATTGCCCGTGTACATGTATACGCGTTAAAAAAGAGGGGAAACCGGATGCGATATCGCGATTATCCCGTAAGCCGATGATGATGACGACGACGATCATGATGATGATTATGGTGATGATAATAATGATGATGCATCCTGCTGCCACCCTGCTTTTTCGACTCCGCTGTCCGCTCTTGCTTTCGTACACAACACGTAACGCGTATTAATGCACACGCACATGGTATTAATGAGTAGCGAGCCTTTTTAGCCTGCGTGTGTATATAGTGCCATCACCTTGAATAATGCCAACAGCTTTATTTCTCGAGCTTTTTTATATATTCGTTTGACAAAAAGTGAGATGCTGCTGCCAAGGGACCCCCTATATACACTACTCTTTATATAAAACGTGCGCGAAAAACGAGCTTTATATTATCCATTCACGTGTGGTGTCCTCGTGTGTTTATATCTTTATCGTTGAGAACGGCTTTGCGTCATCGTTCCTTCGGGAAACTTTACGACTTTCGTGTCTCTCTGCTCCGATGTGTGTATCAACGCGTGTGCTGCGCGGCTGGCTGGGTTTTTTGTTTTTGTCGCCAAAAAATCTCTTTCGTCCTCGGGGCCACACACGCGCGCAAAATATCACACGCAGCCGAACAACACACACCGCGTGCTTATCGATTAATGGCGTCCTGTTTTGAATGGAAGCGAATCAGAAAAAGGCCAACATAACGCACACGCACACACAAACATACAAACAGGTCAATCACACTCGGGTGTTCGCGCGCGCGCGAAAAAGACGCGCGTAATTTTTCTCGTGTTATTGCGTCGCGTTGTGTGTGTATATTGCTCGCGCGTGTGACCCGAAACTTTGTTTACGATTGACTTTTAATGTGCTACGCAGTTGGACACGTGCACCGATGTGCGTATTTACACGTACGCACGTAGGAACGGAGTTTTCGCGTGCACACGTATATAGACTTGTACATGGCCAGGCGGCGGCGCGGTTTCACCCAGCAGTAGTCTGGCTGCGTCACGATGTGTAATCAGTTTTTCGATATTCGATACGTGGAGTAGCAGTCGAGTCTCGCCCCAAGGTTTGCACACACACAACTCATTGTTTGTCTAAATAAATAGGGAAATTTTATAGACTGGTTGCATCATTTGAGTGTTTTATAAGAAAATTTTTTTATACGCTAAAAAGCTCGTTGATTGCTCGATCGATTCGGCACGGTATAACATTTAGAAAGTCCGCTAGCAACGTTTTGCCATTACGTTGAATATTTTATCTTATACAATAGCCACAAAATTGTGTAAACATCTCACGGGACCGTAAAAATGATTTCACGAGCTTTATTTTAAAAAAGAAAATAGTCGAATGTCGAAAATCTAACGTGCGGCAAAAAATTTCTGCATTCTCGTTCGTACTCAATAACAAACGATATCACCATGTAAATGTAAAGCATTCAAGAAAGCGCAAGAATGCTGCAGCAGGAACAACAACAACGACAACAAAAAATGACCGTCTGCATCGGTAGCGAACGACCTTGACTCTCGCGATCGTTTTATATACGCAGCTTATATTATGCTGCTGCAGCAGCAGCAGCAACAGCAACAAGCATGTGCACAGTGGAAAAGCGCGTGGAATTTTCGCGCCTTGAGAACCTCGCGTCAGCAGCAACAGCGGCGGTAGGCAGGCAAGCAAGGCAGGCATAGCAGCGGTGCGTCGGGTCGTCGCTCGCCCCGAGTATAATACTTATGTATGTGCACACAACCACGAGGGGACTAGCTAAGAGAGAGAGAGAGAGAGAGAGAGAAAAGGGAGGAGAAGCGATGTAAGGGAGGGATATACCATCTCTCTCTCTCTCGAACTCCTCACTTGCTCCGAGACTACGTGTGCGATCTCGCATACCTTGCCTTTTCTCTTTAATATAATGCGCTATACGTGTACATGTGTGTGTGTGTGTATGTGTGTGTATATTGCCTCTAGCTAAGTGATCTTGAAATTTTCGCATCGACGATCTTCGTTGACACAGGCCAGACGTTTCTCTTCTCCCGACGTGTATCTAAATGCAGTTCTTCTCTTTTCTTTTTTTTTTATTCCCTGCATCAACCTTGAAATATATTTTTGAATTATGTTCACGCCGTGAAATATTTTTCACCGCGCGTATGTATAATCTCGAGCATGCAGCACTGCTCGAGAAAAGAAAGAAAGAGTTGTTTTTGCAGCACTCGAGCAAGCCCAGAGAGCAGCAGCAGCAGCGCGACACACGCAGACACTCAACGTGATATTTATCCCTTTGCCCCCACGTGTCAATTGGCGTTTCGCGCGCTCTGCCACGGCGCATGCGAAAAAGAATTTGCTGCTGTGCACAGCCCGCGCTTAACGTGGCGTAGTACACACACGTAACGTGTGCAGTATGCACTCTATATGTACCTATGCAGATTTTCGCATGCCTCATGCTGCCGTGCGAGTGTGTGGCGTGTTTGTGTGCATATGCGTGCGCTGCGCAGCAGCACCACCACGAGGGCTGGTGGGGGTAATAGTAGAGTTACACACAGGGGTTTTTTTTACAAACGCAGGCCAATTTGCTGCGTAGTGTGTGCGCGCGCTCACGTTCGTAAACCTTCAAAAGTTCATCGCTCCCGTGCAATATGCAAACACACACGCACACACACACTTTCGGAGTATACACACACACACACACACACTTACACGCACAAGCTCGTCTGTGTTCTGCATGTGTCATTGTTGTTGTCGCCCGACGACGTAGCCCTTTCTATTTCATTTTTTTTTCGCCTCTCTTTTTCTCTCTTCTTCGCGCTCGCATGCGTGCGTTGCGGCGCGGTGGTGGTGGTGTGTTTATACGCGCGTAAAAGCAGGCGAAATGTTGCGGGTACACACGAAGCCTGCAAGCAAATACTCATTTTTTATTTTGCTTTTGCTTCGTACATATACGAAAAAAAAAATTTCTCATCTTCGCAGTTTTTTTTGTCGTTTAAATTCTTGTAAAAAAAGTGCATTTACTTTTCGCTTCTAGAGCGTGTGAATGAGGAGAGAGATTTGCGTAACATTCCCGAGGTACAATATGAAATTCATGGCTTCCAATGCCGTCTAGCGAGATTCTCTCGTGAGTATAAAAAAAAGTTGTGTACCGTTAAATCCATTAAAAAATGAAAAAAAAAAGAAGGATCGAGCTAACTAATGAATCGAAATATCTTCATTCAGTAGAGGGGGCTCTCTAAGCGCCCTGTCGACAATTTTAACTTCAAAGTCTCAAAAATTCCTTTCGAAAATCGCCATCGCACACACAACCCGCAGAAGCAGCGCAAAAAAAACACAAAAAGAGAAACTGAATCTGAAATTCCCCTCGCGCGGCATTATCATCATCGGTGTCGTCGTAGTCGTCGTCGTCGTCGTCGTCGTCGTCGTCGTCGTCGCCGCGTCTGAAATATCTCGACGGTCATCGACCTCTTCTCCTCGTTTCTCATTACTATATATCGCTATTCAGCCGGGGCACTTGGGTTGCTGCTGCTACTTCTTCGACTACTATCGAAAACTTCTAAAACACCACCAACCCGGTTGTTGGTGTGCGCCCGGTGTTGTGTCTACCTTCAGTGGAACGACCCCCCTCTAAACAAAATTGAATTAACGCATCGCTCTCTCTCTCTCTCTCTCTCTCTCACTTTGTCGCTTATTTCTTTTTCTTTTTTTGCGCGCATTATAAACGCATAATACACGACTCAGACTAGATATAGTAGAAGAAAGAAAGAAGAAGGGCATCGTCCTCGGAGCTCTCTCTCTCTCTCTCTCTCTCTCTCTTCGAATGAAAATTCATTCTTCATATTATAATCACAGAAGCGGCAACGGCAGCATAACTCACGCGCGAACCTTGCGGCTTGTTTACGTCGCAACTCACATAGCCAATGCAGTGTAGTATGCATGTTTGCGCGCGCGTGTGTGTATGTGTGTATGCGAATCCAAGAAGGTAGAGAGTACAAGAGAGGGAGAGAGAGCAAAAGGGCCCGAAGGGGGCCCGGGAGAGAGCGTGAGAGCGCGCCAACTCCCCACCACCGACATCGCCATCACCACTACTAACTTGTGTATATATACCGCGCGCCGCTATACTCGACTAACTCATGTGCATGCGAGAGAGAGAGAGAGAGAGAGAGAGAGTGTGTGTACCTGTGTGTTGTGTGCATGCACTGCTACCCACCTTATTGCCTCGAAGAAGAGAGAGAGAGAGAGCAAAAAAGGGGGTAGAGAGTCCCCGCGGAATGCATGAGAACGTCTGCCGTGAACGCGCGCGCGAGCGGCCTAGAACCGACAACGACGAGCTACTGCCTCGTACCTACCTCCCTCCTTACCCCTCTCTCTCTCGTTCACTCACTTTTTCTCGCTTATATAGCATGTACACACACACACACACACACACACACACACACACACACACTTCTCCTTGCCATAAATACTTTTTCGCGTCTCTCTCGGTCTCTTTTTTCCTTGTGCTTCTTTCATTATTTCTTCGTCTCTTTCACTTTAATCTGCACACGGGCGCTTTTCTTACCACTCTCTTTCTCACTCTGCCAAATGCGGAGTAGTCTCGTGTGCATGTATGCATGATGCATATGTGTACACAAGCTCTCCTCTCTCGCTCGCATGCCTCGTATATAATCGGCGTGAAGGGCTTTGAAATCTTTATCTCAATTCCACGCCACGGAATATATGTACATCTCTCTGCACTTGTGTACCAAAACACGCTCATTGTGCTGTACGTATGTTTTTTTTTTTATTTTTTATATCCATTCGGCCCAGGGCAACAAACTTTACTCTTTTTTTTCTCTCACTTCTCTAGTTGTTGTGTTTTGCATATAAAAATCCCCAAGAATCGATGATAAAAAAAAATGCTCCACGCCCTATAAAGTTTCTTCTCTCGCGCTCGTGTTTAGAAGTATTGAGACTCATTAACCTGCTGTAGCCGCGCGCTAAAACTCCTGTACACACATATAATAAAAGGAGCAATAGCAACTGCAGCAGTAGGCGAAAGAGTTTAATCTCGAGCGAGTTGCGAGCAAGAATATATATGTGTAGCAGCAGCAGCAAAAAAGAGAAAAGCAAAGAAGAGAGAAGGCGCACGCGGCGGAGAAGGAGAATGAGAGAGAGAAGGCGCGCAGGAAATTCCTGGGAAGTTCGTCTGGCGCATACCGGACCTCCCTCGGAAAGGAGCTGCTGATGCGTATGCATTGCGCGTACACATAACTTCTTTGCTTTTCTTACTATCTGTCTTCTTCCTTTTTGCTCTCTCCCTCTCTCTTTTTATAGTAAATCAAGTCTCTTTTGCGCTATCGACTCTTTTATAACTTCCAAAAGTATCGAGTCGTCCTTTGCTTGTTAATTTCCAACGATTCGTTACGTAAAAATCGCGTGCGGCTCGTTTTGTCCCTTATATACGACGACGACGACGACGACGACGACGATTTATGGAGCTGTGCTGCGAGAGGCCAGCGCTCGTAATAATGCGAAAGTGAGAGAAAGCACAGGTGTAGTAGTCGCGCACGGATCACCCGCGACGACGAGCGAATCGAGGAGACAATGCCACAGACGCCTCTGAAAACACCAGTGTGTGTCGGTCACGTATATATAGCCGACGACGACGACGAGACATGCGAATGATGTCACGCGAGTATAGAGCGAAACGCAGCACACTCTGGACGCGACGACGAGACGAGCTCATGAACGTTTCAATGGCAAATTCTATGCGATTACGTTTCTTCTCCATCGCTATTCGTCGTCGTGTGTGCATTGTGCTGCTGCTGAATTGTCCGTGTAATTTTTGTGCTTTCATACATACGTGTGTTCTCTGCATGTTTTCGGGTAAACGCAGGATCGGTTTGTGTTGCCCACGAGCAGCAGCAGCAGTAGTTTTGTAGTATACAAGCGCATGGCCCCGAATCGCCTCGCGCCGCCAACCCGACGACCTACTTTGATTCGGCATAATTTCTATTTTTGGCACTTACGTAATGCGCACACCGCGTGCATTGGTTGTGTGTGTGTGTGTACTCTATACGTCTTTTTTTTGCCGTAGTACCTTATGTTCGTATAACACTACCTTGGAGAGTGAGAGAGATCGCTTATCGCGCTGCTGCTAGGCTGAGAATTTCCGAAACCACGAGGCGCGACACAAGATCGATTTGCACAAGTGTAAAAGTGGCGCCTAGTAGGCAGCGACGTGGCCCAACTCTTTGCATCCATTTCTCGTGTGTTTATGTGTGTACACAGCTAGGCTATAGGCAAACATGTAGATTTTTTGCGCATTACTCATCTCTCGGTATATAATGGTATTAACCCGGCCGTATTTTTTTGTACGAAGACAAACGGTCGAGGCCGTAAGATAAACCGTCGAAAATTAAATTCATAATTGCCATCGAGAGATAGCTGTACGAGGTTTTTCCTGCCTTCGAGCTCTCTCTCTCTTTCTCTTGGTATTATTATATACAGAGTCGGAATCACACTCGGAACAACGGCACAGAGAGAGAGAAAGAGTTCCGCAGTTGGAAGTCGAAAAAAAAAACAACAACGACGACACACAGCTGCACATACGCACGCAGCCAGAACAATACGCGTATCCTAATGGCGAAATCGTTGCCCCATTGTGTTTCGGAAGAGAGTCACCCTCTCTCTTTAATATCGTTTTCTCTCATTTTAATCCGAAAAAGTGCACGCGACACAGTATACGCGCAGGGTGAACGAACGATCTCCCCCGAATGTTGTTTGTTGTTTTTTTTTTGCTCATATATATGCGTTTGACTCTCGTTTATATATGGAGTAGTTAGGTTCTCCCGCGCGCTCGCAATATTCGTGCTAATTGCGCAGTTTCAAAGCGAGCCTCTCACATAAAAGATGGCAATTTGATTGAATATCGATAGTATAAAATACGCAGAACGTATACACGCACTGTTTTTTCTTATGATGCTAATGAAGAATCTTTTATTTTCTGTTCTAGGTAAGTCAAACAACACACGTACACATAGTCTGTCCCACATATGCGATCGATTATCTGCGCAGCTCCTAACAGTAAGTAATAAATCGAAGGAAAAAAAAAGAGAGAAGAAGAAGAAGTTACTTGAATACACACGCGCGCGCCTAGTAAAATACCTCGAATCGCTTTTAGCAAAAGGAAAGAATCATCGTCGCGTCGCGAACGCGCGCGTCTGGCATATAATATACACGTTAAGAGCGCGCGCGCGTGCGGTAGTTTTTTTTTTATACAAAGGAGATCTCTGGTGGCGCGTCGTCGTGTACCTGGAAGACTCGTTAACACGATCGATGGTCTTCTCTCTACGTTTGATTAGCATGCAGAACCACGCAGCAGCAACGCACAAGTGTGTGTGGAGCGCTATGCTGTCATGCTCCGCTGCTGCTGTCCTATCTCATTCGCGCCTTTCTCGCAGCAGCAGCTGGCTATTTTTGGTGTCGAGTACCCTGTGTACTGTACTGTGTGCGAAGTGCATAGTACTCGTCGCGTCTACGTCGTCTCTCGTCCATAAGCGCAGTTCGACTCGCGTAAACGAAACGATTCGCGTAAATCGACGATATTTCGTTCGTGTAAACGCGTGCCATTGTTCGGATCGCTACCACACATGAAGTATTAAATTCGAGCACTGTACTAATGCCGCGCGCATACGTGTGCGCGCTCGCACATGCTCTCCGAACGTATATATAATGCATCATCAATTCGCAGTGGGAGGCGAGCATCGCAGAAGAGATAAAGAGAGAAAGAAGACTACTAGGGCTGCAGAAAGCAGAGAGAGAGAGAGAGAGAGAGAACAAGCGAGCACAGCTGCAGTGGCGATGTCCTAGCGAAGGTCACGGCCAGGAATGCCAGCCGCGCGCGTGCGAGAGCGAATAAACATTATATCCCCATACTCGCTATTATTTAGCTCCGTGGATCGGCGTTGCAGACGATGCGCTTTAATGCCGAGAGCTTACTCCAACCGAACGCGCTGTGTTACTTGCATCAACGATTCAAGTTTTGCTCATTTTACGATCAATGAAAGTTTCAAACCTAAAAAAAGCGCCGTAGTGTAAATTTGCGCGCGATGTATCTCAATCAAGGATAGATCTTATCTCTGCTTGAATTCGGAGTCCCGAAAAAAACTCAGAACGAACGAGCGAGCGAAATATAAAGCTTGGCTTGTGGCGCGCGCTTTGGCCATATATTCGTCTCTTCTCTCTTTCTCTATCTCTCGCTTGGAGCTCGCGCAGCACACAGTGTGCATTGCCGTGCATCAGTCCTCGAGAGAGAAGAGAGAAACGAGCGAGCCGAGAGCATCTCTTATAGAAATCGGCGAAAGGTCTTTGTGCTCCCCATACGCGCGCGTGCATGTGTGTGCATTATATATGTGTGTGTGTGTGTGTGTGTGTGTGTGTGTGTGTGTGTGTGTGTGTGTGTGTGTGTGTGTGTGTGTACTGCGTCTGGTGTGAGTGTCTGTGTCGTTTTCGCAGACGTTGGCGGCAGCCGTATTGTGGAATGCACCCGATGCACTGACCGCTCTCTCTCTCTTTCTCTCTTTCTACACTGCTCTTGCACACTTGTTTACTTCTTTCACGGCTGCTGCTGCTGCTGCTGCTGCTTCTGTGGGGATATCCACACACACTCTCTGAATTTTGTTTTGCTCGCGTCCTTCTGCGTATATGCGTGGCTTATAAAGAGCGTCACTGCATGCTGCTGCTGCTGCTGCTGCTGCATGCATGCATGCGGCGCAGCCTGAGAGAGGTAGACACACGCCGTGGAATGCACGCGTCTCGCGCGCGCACACGCGAACGAGAGAGAAAGAGAGAGAGAAAAAAAGGAAAATGCAAGGGATATAAAAAAAAGCGCAGTGTTCTCCCTTATTGGGCGTTAGTGCGTGTGCGCGACTGGAACTGGCTATACACGACTGAGCTCGTGTATATAATATATTCGTACGCGTATACAACCGTTAACAGTATTGTGTTTTGCGCTTTTCTAGGTCTCCCCCGTTTTTTTTTCATCTCGCTCGCGCTGCACGGGACGCGAATAATTATATCGGAGTCGTAGCACTGAAAAACGTTTATACATTCATTAAAATCTTCCTTTCTGTGCACACGCGCGTTCGTGTATATATCTGCATTCGTGTACAGGCGGTGGTGGCGCGCGTTCACCAAAAATACTCGACGCCCCGTTGTATTAAACCTCCGAAGAATTTGCAGCTTTTGCCGAGGAGGAGCTTTGACTCGCTCGGGTTCTTTGGTCTCGAGCGTGCAGAGAGTGACGTCGTGTCGTATACGTGCATCATGTGTACGATATACCGTACACGAAACACAGTGGTTGGCAGCACAACGTCGGGGCCTTGTCTTGTGATATCTCTCTGTACCTTACGACGAGCAGCAGCAGCAGTTGTAGTAGCGGCGCCGCTACACACCAGTAATAGAGAAGCTAGTTTTCTTGCGTGCACGCAATATATAATCCTTTGAAGTCGCGAGTTTGCTTTCCGAAGCTGCTGCTGCCGCTGCTGCACACACGGCGTGTGTGGTTTTCCCAACGTGTGCTACGAACGACGTTATAAGCGCATGCGCCTAAATTCAGTTAATTAACTCGTCGTCGACGACGACGACGACGTCGTGTTGTTTGGTGTACATCGCACACACACACCGCAGCAGCACTGCCGCCGCTACGTACTATACGTTTTCTTTATCACGCTTGTCACTTGCGATGAGATGGTTTTTTTTTTTTTCATTCTGTTTATTTTTTTACTTTTTACCTCTCGAGCCTCTTTCGCTCGCGCGGTTGAATTGCTCTCTCTGCTGCGCTACGTGATTTTCGCCAAATCAGTTACTTACTTTGCCGCGCGCGTACGATTTTTCTTTTCTCTCCGGCGCAAAAAAATTTTTTCCATCCGCAATTTTTCATCTCTCTCGCAATTTCGACGCAGGTGATACATACCTGTTCTTGGTCTAACTCGATGCAACTTTTTTTGATACGTACGTATTTTTTGTCACTTTTTTCATATTCATAATAATACATCGCAGGTAATTCATATACGCATACGCACGACGTTCGTTTTGCGCGTCGTCGTCGTCGTCTTGCCCCGGTGTTTGGGAGAAGAGCTCGGGTTTCGAGGAGCGCGTCTCGAGGGTGCAAGGACCTCCACACACACACATATAGTACACACATTCGCGAATCTAATACTCCCGATATGTGTGCGCTGCATACACATACGCGAAGGGTGTATCGCTGCTACCGCTGTTGTGTGTGTTCCCTTAGCCCGCCTTTTTTTTTTATTCTTTCGGCGCGCGGCGTCAAACCGAAAGTATATACAACGCTCGGGGCTACGACCTACCCTCCGAAAAAAAGACGTTATATCGCTCGGGCAGTAACACGAAGCTTTAAAGCTCTTTTGTCGGGGCCGTTTATAATTCGTACCGCTAAAGCAAAGATATACTCCATTATCATTAACTCAATTACCGAAATAGAAAAATTAATCCGAAAATGCGCAGAACGAAATCGCATCGAAGCCGCGTACACACGAATGTGCCCTGTACGCTGCTCGAGCGCGATAGCACTGCGCTGAATGGAAAAGGAGAAAGATCTCGGCGAGCGCGGCACTATTCGCGCCTTGTTTTTCGTGCTGCATGCACGGCAACCGTACTGTGTGCCGTGCAGCCGATAAGCCGAGCGCGCGCGTTGCAACGAGTATAGTTCTAGCGAGAGAAAGAGAGAGAGAGATAGAGAGAGTTAGAGAGAGAGTAGAGAAGCAGCGGCGGCAGCACACATCGTATAAAAATATAGCAGCAGCAGAAATGCAGCATGCCTTCGCAAAATAACGCTTCGTAGTAGTACTATATGGTGGTAGTAGTAGTAGTAGTAGTAGTAGAAATACGTAGTGCCTGCATTCCATCCCTTCCCGTTGAATTTCGGCCCCCACCTTTGGTGAGCCGCTGTGCTGCGCGTCTTTTTCTTAGAAGGGGGGAACCCACGACGACGGGGACGAAGGGGAGAAGAGCGAGCGCCGCCACCGACACGAGTGCATGAGTACATGTGTGTGTGTGTGTGTGTGTGTGTGTGTTCATTCAGTTATTACGACTCGCGCATGCGCGCCCGACACGACCGCACGACCAGAGAGCAGCAGCAGCAACAATACTACACTACTGTTACTCATCGTTGTCGTCGTCGTCGTCGTCGTCGTCGTCGTCGGGTTATTACAACCGCTGTACACCACGCTTGTATACTGCTGCAAGTCGGATAAATATTGCGTTGCAGCAGCAGCATGAGCTGAGCTCCGAGCTGTGTTATGCGGCTTGGCAAACTTGCCCAGCGACGTATTTAATACGCATATTTTTGGTGTGTTTCAAATGAAAATACACCGACCAAAAAAGTAAAGATGGGGGGGGCATAGTACTTGCCGGATTCGTTTCTTAGAAATTGCCATCGGGAACGATAATGTGGAAACTATGCCAAATCAATCGATTTTCATACTCGATGCGGCAATAAATAAATCGATCGCCAGTCTGTTACATGCTGCTTTCGATTACGCGTTGCCTCAACAGTTGCATGCGCATAATTATAATGCATGCTTATATATATGTATTGTAAAAATTCATCGATCGTTTGTGCATGTGCATGTACTACGCGGGTATCGGCTATCCGAGAAAGCCAAGAAAAATAGTAAGGAAAAAAAACGAGACGTATTTTTCGCTATACTCTCCACTCTCTCTCTACTCTCTGCTGCATGTCTCGAGTGTATTCTTCTGTGCCTGGCGCGCGCGTATATATCGTCAATTTCCGTGCAAAAATCGCTCATGCGATAGGCAATGGTCTGGAGTACGTATACGACTTACTTATATATAGCGCGTATCGTGCAGAAGAAAGAGCGATATCAGAGAGCTTTGCGCGCGAGTATGTGTGTGTGTGTGTGTGTGTCTGTACTGTATGTATGTGCGGACGCCAAAGTAACGAAGGATAGAGAAAGGAGAGAAGAAGAGAAAAAAGAGAGAGAACGCGAATATAATAGCCAAGTAGGAGGGCCGAAGGAGGGGAGGGTATATATAAGAAAGAGAAGGAAGAGAGGACGACGACGACGACGATGTGAGTGAACTGCATTTTCGCGCGACCACACGCCGTCTGCTGCCTGTTGTACGGCAAGTGGCGTAGATTATGAGCCATCTCGGGCAACTTATGCGTCGTCTCTCTCTCTCTCTCTCTCTCTCTCTCTCTCTCTCTCTCTC
>CACVKI010145131.1:0-73376 GCA_902732785.1 Trichogramma evanescens | reverse complement strand
CTCTCTCTCTCTCTCTCTCTCTCTCTCTCTCTCTCTCTCTCTCTCTCTCTCTCTCTCTCTCTCTCTCTCTCTCTCTCTCTCTCTCTCTCTTTCTCGTCTCATATATATTTCTCTCAAGTTCTTTTACTGCGTATATATATTTGCTCGGCCCGATGCTCGCGTCGTGCTTATGCTGCTGCGCCGCTGCTCGTGCTCATATTTTCGAGCGATATTTATCGTCCTTTTCGACGGCGATAATTGAATCGGTAACGATTGCTTACACTTCGCGAGACCTGTGGCTCTGCTGCTGCCGCCGCTACTGCTGTATTATATACTCGAGTGATAGAGAAATATGAACAGACACATATAGCAGCCGCATAACCCGCTCACGGTGTTATTTAGACGAGGATAACTTTTCGAGAGCTCGACGACGACGACGACGACGCGACTGCAGCAACACACGAACGAATTCGCAGAATCGCTGAAAGATTGACAGAATCTGATTTGCTACTTAAAATTTTTCTTCATATTATATGTAACCATTGGCAAAGCCTTATATACTCTCGGCTATATACACGGTCGGTTAATTGGACTTATCAAAAATATTCACGATTGCGATGTGATTAGGTATTTTATACTACATTGATTAAATATAAGAAGCAAGAGCGAAGTTGAAAAAAAAGGCAGCAGCAGCAATCGGATGGAGATCGTATCTCCGCGCGCGCTCATGAGAATTTAAATTCTTTAAGCTCGCCGAGTAGAGAGAGAGAGACTGTTTACACGAGCTTAGTGGAATGCAAAGAGATACTGAGAAATATTCAAGTAGTGGTTAAACATCGATTACTGTGGGAAAAAGTTGTAATCCACCGCATGATTTCGCATGAACGTTTCAATTTTTTTTCTTTTTTAAGAATTTCTGCGCGTTATTCTGCGTTTTCAAGATTCAACGTTACATGCTGTATTAAATCTTATATGAAAATTAAAATCACGAACGAGAGGAACGTGATGAGACAATAATGTGCTTTTCTGATTATTTTTTTTTTTGCGAAAAAAGCAAGTTGAAAGAGAAAAAAAAGGTATCGTGTCATTTTTTACGGATAAAACACATTTCTCTCTCTCTCTGCTCCGTTCATGACAACTTCTCGCTAATTTGAATTTCGACGAGCAAGCGAGAGAGAGACCTTTACCTATCCCTCGAAATTCGTTATACCAATCGTAATCTCATTGTGTGCTGCAGCGCTGAGCCGAGCTCCTCTCTCTCTCTCTCTACATATACATATACTACATAGAACTATACTACACAAGCGGGGCATTTGTAGCAGAGCAGAACAGATCGCATTGACTGTCCATTGGTAGTAGGCACATACAGATCGCTAATTCAATTCATTCGATCCTGTAACACGGTCGATTTGTACTTTAGACCTTTTCTTTTCTCTCTCGCTCCAGCTCGGCACCAGCGCGCGCGAAAAACTAATACTACAGGCCCGTCGTCGTACAGCGGCGTGGCGCGCGCGCGAGCAGAGCAGTAAGGGCGTGACAGCTCTACGAATATAAGGGGAATTTGTGCGGGTGGCACGTGCCGACGTTTTTCAGAGCCCAGCGTTATATTGTATGTATACGTAAAGAGAAAAGCAGCTTTTGCCATCCCTCTCTCTCTCTCTTTTTCTCTCTTGAAATCGATGTCGCAGCAGACATAACTAACTACACATAGACGCATATAAGCAGAGGGAAAAATTTTCGTCACGCCAATGTCTGTGCGCTATTTATCATATCAATTTACAATTGACGAGTGAAATGCGGGTCAACCGCACACGCTGCGCTCGCAGACTTACTCGCGCGAGCAGATGCACAGACGACGACCGATTGCCCCCGGAACCCTATAATATACATTATTTATAAATCGCTTCGATGCAGCGGTCCACATGCTGCTGCTGCTGCGGATTAACTCGATTTCGTTCTGAAACCTTTGCCTGCGAATCTCTATTGTGTGAATTATGTATCGCATGAAAAGTCTTCGATACACACGTCGGCAAATAGTGGGTATTAGAAAAATGATCCCTTCGAAAAATTTCCCGCTCGAATGTGCGGGTTCCTCTATACACGCGAAGGGACACGACAGTAGGAATGCAATTAACTCTCTCTATTTCTCGAGGGCTGGCAAAAGGAAAATTGAATAGAAATCAAATGAAAATTATTTCTTGCGATCTGAGCGCGCGTCGTCGTCGTCGTTAAAAGACGTCTAATTGATAAAACTTTCGCGGGCCGAGCTCCGAAAAGTTGGACGCGTCGAAGTTCGCGTGTCAGATAGTCATAGATTTGGAGCTGGCGCGCGGCAAGGTATGAAGAAAAAAGGGCTGATGCCGCCGAGAGCAAGAGAGACAAGCGGCAGCTTGCTAGAGAGAAAACGTTCAACGACTCGTTTGTCAAGTTATTCTATGCTGCCGAGAGATCGTACCCTTGGAAGACGATTCGCAGCGGGCGAGGATAATTTGACCAATTTATTTTTGATTTATCGAGTTTACTTCAATCGTTTGGTATTTGTTTTTCCTCGTTTTCGTCGATACAGGGAGGGCGGGCAGCACGCAAAACTTGGCTTACGGATTTTCCGATTTCCTCATCGACGTACGGAATTCGAATTTTAACGCGTGCATCGGTGGTGTAAGAGTCCCAAGCGTCTAGTTACACGAACTCGCACGTCGTCGCACCTGAGAAGGATATTAATTTATTCATAGCACAAAAGCTCGGTATTATACGTTTGTATAACGAAACGCCGTCCGCGGGACGACGCGTCTCGTGAGTGTACATGTGCATATCGAGCGCGCGAATAGATACATATAACACAAGGCAGCACACACTCGAAAGTTATAACTCACCCTCGCGCACAGTACAGTACAGTACAGAGAGTCGGAGAGAGAGAGAGAGGAGACAGAGAGAGACGACCGGGCATATATAATAGTGAGTCTCACGCTCGGAAATTCCCATGCGCCCCCTCGACCTTGCGCCTCACTCTCTGGCCATTGTCGTGCTACTTATATATGTTATGTGTGTGTGTGTGTGTGTGCACGTATACGTGATATGTTGTGTCTAAAACATAGGACACCGTAGAGAGTGAGAGAAGATAGTCTCGCCAATGTGCTGCGCTGCAGCAGCACAGACACAACATATCGCACACGCGGGACTCTCTTCGCCAAGTGAACTCAGCTCCGTCAGTTCGCACGCGGCGTACAAGCATATATCGCAGCAGCAGCACATCCATATAGCAGTGCTTCGCGCGCAGTTATAATAATATGACCGAGACGCGCCAAACGACGACACTCGTCTCGCGCTTTTTTCTCGTTTTGATTCGTTCGGTGCAACAATATGTAACCTCGCGGAAAATCGACTCGACAAAAATTTGACACACTTGCGTTTATATATCATTCTCTATCTATACGTGGCGGAGGCGCGACTACTATACAAACGATCAAACTTTCGCAGCTAATTTACATGCGCGAGTATAAACACACACACACCCTTTTATGAGCTCTCTCGAGCGTTGGACAGTATTTACGATTATTCTCGCCAGCAGCAGCGTGGCGTGGCGTGGCGTGGCGCGTGCGTGCGCGATAGTCCTGTATACAAGTCGAGAGAGGGATAATATAGGTCGCTCTCTGTTGCGCGCCGCGCGGGAGCGAGTTAGCGCGCGCGCTGGTGGTATATGTATAAACACTAGACCGGGAAAGGACGACGACGACGACGATCCAGCTAGTTCTCTCTCGTATACGTGTCGGGGAAATTGCAAAACTCCATCAAACTTTGCCGTGTGTAGAGTGTGCATCCTGTGCTCGCGGAGAGAGAAAGAGGGAGAGAGGGAGCAAGAGTGAGGCCCAACTTTAGCAGCTCTCTTTATGCGTTTTATATAAGCGCGTGGCTGGCTGGTGGTTGGCTAGCTTCTTTCGGCGGCAGCAAGCTCGCGCGTTGTTTATTCGGGTATATGTACGAGCAGTAATTATTTCCATCCAATTGTTTCGTTGGAAACCTACGAGGCACTCTACCACTATGCTGTGTATAATCCATCTCTTTATCTTACTCGCTCACCCCCTTTAGGTCCGATGTATTATAGTGGTCGAACGAGAGAAGCGTTTCTCGGGTTACTCTCTCTCTCTCTCTCTCTCTGTCTCTCTCGATCGAAAACGACGTTAAATTGCGGAACAAGGACGAATATGTGCGCATCGATTCTGTCTTATACACACACACGCACACACACACACACACACACACACACACACACACACAAACACACCGACATAGTACTCGAGATAGAAAGAGACATTTTGATGCATAGTGTACACTACACTACCCTTCGGTATTGGTGCGCGGGGAAAGCTTCTCTCTCTCTCTCTCACTGGTCTATAACAAGCTTGCGAGTGCAGGCAGTAGCAGCGGCAATTGCACTATCCATTTCCTTGCCCTCGTGCTGCTGCTGCCGCCGCTTCTAGCCTGCACTGTTCCTCCTTATATATATCTATCGAATATGTAAGCACCGGAGGCAGCTCTCGATAGATATATATATAACAAGAGTTTGTGTGCTACTTTAACACCATCTATCGATCTCTCTAAGGTTTCTTGTCCAGAGCGGATGCTCTTCTTTATATATAACTTTTATCATATACTCGTCGGGTTATAAAGAGAAGACTGCATTACCCGAGTTCTCTGGATTATATTTCGTGCGTCCGCCGAAAATTGACGTTCCGCTCCATACAGTGTGATTCGCTATACGCTCGATAAGTCAATCGGTACGAGAGCGATTGTTTGGTTTTTCCTTATCCTCCGTACATTCGTCCTGAGAGAAAAGTACCGGCGATACGCAACTTGAAAAAGTACGCATACGCGCTTATCTGATATTGCCGTCTGGTTTATATACATAATAATATATATCTCACGCCCAAGAATGGAAAAAAATGATACACGCTCATCGAGGACACGCATATAATATGCGTATACGAATCTATTCCATTGCCTCGGCGTGTGCACCGAGAGACGGAGCAGCGGCAGCAGACATATCGCGGCGCGCTATATAACGCGCGCATATAGCAGTATATATAAGTACACCGACACTGCTAACTTCTCCTCTCGTCGCAATTCTCGCGGCCATGTTTGCGCGGGCGCAGTGGGCGTGGTTCCCTAAACCCCTTCTCTTGCTCTCAAACACACACACATCGTATACTCGTGCACGTATATAGGTGTGCTCCGTTCTCTCTTTATACACACACACACACACACATTCGCACACGAAAATCCGTGTGATATATATTATAACTTGTACGAGTCAAGCGCGCGCAAGCTTCGAAATATCGTGTGTATAGGACACACATAGACGCACATTTGCACGTAATGATTTGCACGTGATGATGCACATTTGCGCGCTCGTTCGTGTGAAGAAAGGGAGAGAGAGAGAGAGAGGAGTAGAGTAGAGCCGGTAGTTTTACTCGCGATGGTAAATATCATGTATGCGAATTTTATGAGGAAAGCGTGAGCTCCGAACTATTATACTTTCGAAGGGAATTCGAGTGTGTTTTGCGGCATTAGAATGAACGAGCTGCAAATCGCAATTAATTTTATCAAAGCCTTTGGAGCTCTGGTTAATCGATCGTAATTGACCTTTAGGATTTTGATTGCCCACCTGAGATGACCTTTATATTAATCATCGTCTTTTCTTCTTTTTTACAGACAAGCAGTTGGTAAACTCTTGCTCGATTACTACCAAAATGCCGATAAAATTGGTCAGGTGGTCACCCCGGAGGAAATGTTCCAGCCGCTGGAGCACATCGTCAACGATCCTGGTAAGTTTTCCAATCACTTTACGTACATTGATCTACGAACGATTGAGTAATGACAGTTCTGGTTTAATGTTTCCGCACCTAGCTAGATTAACCTTTTAGTATTGCACATTTTTTCCCGTTTTCGCTTCAAAAAAAAGCTCACAGTACCACGACTTTTCAAAATGGTACGAGCATTTGCCATATCGTGGATTTGGAAATGTTAACTAGAATCGTCCAAATCCACGTTTAAATTATTGAGCTCAATTATATCAAGCGTACAATTCTAAATCATAGAACATGATAAATTATGAGCATGCTTTTCATCTGGGTTAATATTGTACAGAGAAAAAACAGTAATATTTTCTTTTAATATCTTCTAACACAATTGGCTATTGCAAAATTTTGCCTCTGACCCAACAAACTCTTAATTCCTTGACGTAGTTCGTTGAGCAGAGAGTAACACGAGAAAAAAAATTATACTCTCCGCACGGTAGCTTGCAAAAAAGAGATACAATCGGTCCGGTTCAATTAGCATAAACGAAAACTACATCGTTTTATCGCGCACCGAGATCTAAAATTTCGTTTGCTACTAATTCACTCGCTCGGCTCGAAATTTCAACCGACAAAATGGATATTTCAGTCGAAAAAAAAAAAACGGAAATATTTTCTTTCGACTTCGAAATAATATAATCAAAACTACTCCTTCGTGAGAAAAGAGCGCGGCAGCAGCAGCAGCGATGCGCGAGTTTCGTTTTCGCAGGCTAACCCTCCGGAGAAAAATAAATGTTTCATTCGTGTTTTTCGAGGGATAATGTATATAAATATAACTTGGACGCGAGGCCCTCTCCTCTCTCTACTCTTACTGTCTTGCTGACATTGCGTGTTCGTGTGCGTGCACATACACGAAGGAATGGGGAACAAAAAAAGAAGGATGCGGGGCCGAGTAGTGTGCGTAACGCGACGTAGTAGTAGGTTGTATACAGTCGTAGTACTCGCGGTCGTAGTCGTATTAAAAGTGCTCCTCTTCCATAGTAGTGGCTGTAGTACAGTAAGCAGTCGTAGTATTTTATATATATACACCCGAGCGCGCGCTGCACTTCCGTCGAGCCACGTGGGCCGGAAACGCGCACTTTGGCTTCTTCTTCTTCTACTTCGCGCGCGCGCGAGCGGCCGGAGCATCGCTTCTTCTTCTGCTGCTGTGTTGCTGTTGCCGCTGTATACCGCGAAGTTTATTTTGCTTTCGTGTAGCCACTTTTCGAGTGCCTCGTGGAAATCCTTTTCCGTACTATATACTCGAGTGCCGCACATATGGGATTCGATTCCTCCCTAATCATCAACCTTCTCCTCGAATCGTCAAAGTTTTCATTATCGTCGTAATAGCCAAACAGTTGTGTGAATCCACTCGCTTATTAATTGCGCTGCGTCGGCATCGCGAAGCTCTGGACACAATTAGGATCTTCGGACAAAGGCCAAAGTCAAATAAACAGTTCGACAATGAGAGAGAGATCTGAATTATCTCGTCTGCGTCTACTCTAGATTGTTGTAGAAAGTGTACCAAAGATATAACCTTATCTAATTCTCTTCATTTTCTCTCCCTTTTATCTAACGTTCTCGTTTTATCACGCGTTCGCCCGTTGTATAAACAAATCTATCGATCGTCGATAGCAAAAATTGATAAAAAAAAAGTCCATGTGAAAAATCGTCAACGAGCCGCAAAAAACTGCCCTCGAAAACGTAGACACACGTAGCTATACCTTATACGGTCGCGTTGTAGTAAAGCCCACAAGCTCATTAACTGCACACAGAAAAGAAGAGAATAAAGATGGAGCGCGGCAGCGAAAAAGAAAGTGTCGAAACGAACCCTTACGTTCGTTGCACGGCTGGTGGGTCGTTGCACTCGTTCTTTCTTCTTCATCGTCTTCTTCTTCTTCTTTTCTTAGATATCGCGTCGTTGTCGTTGGCGCATAGTAAGGAGAGAGAGAAGGGGGGGATACGAGCTGCGACGGCCAAAAAGCAACATAGAAATACGACGACGACGACGATGGCATGAAGCGTGCGTGCGTACAGCGTGTGTATATTTAAACGCATCTGCGAATGTCTCAAGACCCCCCGCGCACGTGTGCGAAAAGCGCGAAGAGTACACGACCGAGAGAGAGAGAGAGAAGATTAACTGATTTATTTATTTTTGTTTATATTATTTACCCTCTTTACTTGGACGCGAAAGACGAATCTTCTCTTTCTGTAGTGTATTGCGTACGAAGCTTGTTAGCGACAGATCTCAGGGGTCGAACAAGGGACCACTACCACTATACTCGATCGACAGGTTTTCCCGACGTTTAGAGTTTTGTTTTGTTTATTTCTAAATATGTCGGTGTATTTTAGTATCAACGAACGCTCCGAGTATAGAGAGCCGTATAAGGCTATGGAGGTGTCGGATGAGCTCTCTCTACCCACTGTGTGCTCACGTTGCAAACAGAAATTATTCATTTTGATAATTACCGGAGATCGTAATGGACGTTTCTATAATAAACATGCTTTTAGGCCAAAGCCAGAGCTGCAAATTGCGTATCGGACATTTTGACGCACCAGAGAGAGAGAGAGAGAGAGAGAGAGAGAGAGAGAGAAACGTCGTCGTCGTCGTTCCGATTCATACTCCGGAATTGCTATTACAATTTTCATTCGCAGCAGCAAACCCGCGCGTGCATTGAAATCGGTGTCAAGAGCACCCTCGATAACTCGCCCCGCGCAATAGAAACGCGTGTCGCGCGTTTATACATCGGTTGAAATTATGTAAAGCCCTGCTGCTGGGCGACCTGCATTCGTCGTTTCTCTCGCTCTCTCTATTTGCATCTATCGTTTTCGAGGAAAATTAAATAGTTTTCAAAGTCACCACCGCGCGCGTATCGCTATCCCAGAGAGTTCTCTCGTATAATCATCGTTCATTTGTGTGCGTGTGAAAATAAAATGTCCCGCGACTAGTACATATCCGCTCTTCTCGCTGTCGATCGCGGTTTATTTTTATAAAGATTCAAATTGATCCGGAAGACTTTTTCTCTAGGAACGCGTACACCCTTCTCATTTTTATATTTACAGACGTGTTTCATTGCCGTCGTCGATGCAGCAGCCGTGTCTCGTAGACACATTTCTCGTAAGACTTGCGTACAAGCACCACAAAAGTCTGATAGTCACTGAGAATAATGATCGTTTATTGTGAAAAAATACCAATATCCATTCGTAATACACGATTTAATATCTGGTCTCGGTATAGTGTTCAACGGATATAGGGATAGGTCAATGTTTCTCTTTGACGAGTTCGCGTTCACGCGCGCGCGTGTATGTGTGTGTGTGTGTGTAGTACGCGAGTACTACAAAATTATGTAGTATTTTCGGACGACGAAACGGCACGCTACTTCCGGCCTTTACTCTTGCGCGAATATATATACAACTCGACGTACATTACTACTACGCCGCTTTACTACTACTAATACTACACGAGTACTACGGCGTTGTAAAGTCGTAGTAAATGAAAAGAAGGCGGCGTCTCGTTGCTGCTGTTATTTAACTCTGCTGGATTATGACTCGAGAAAGCGGAAACAATAGATAGTCTCGCCAATACTATATACGATACATTAACACTGTTGCTCTCTCTCTCTCTCTCTCTCTCTCTCACTCTCTGTCCATCTGTCTCGTCTGGACGAGGAGAGTCAGTGCGCGGTGACGAATGTTTATATCGCAAAGACTCTACTCGTGGGCTTCATTGAACCCATGAGTCGCGAGCGAACTCGCGTTGTTTATAAAATGAAGCGAAGGGGGAGAAGAAGAAGAAAAAGAGTCGTTAGAAAAGTCATCGTCGCATCACTACACTACACCGTGTCCGGGCGCGTCAATGAGACAGCCAAGGTATTTCCTTTCGAGCGATTCGGGATATCCGGCTGCTGCTGCGGCTCCGGGTCCCAATTTAAACTATTTTCGGCAGCCTGATAAAATATATAACGAGTAATGTGAACTCGGTATCGGTGGTCCCACGCGCGCGGTCTTTTCTCGAAAAAAAAATGTTTTGACGCGCTCGCTTCCTACTAATACTCGATGAGTATATTTTTATGTATTACCGTGTATTTTCCGAACATTTCTGACGGATAAATGGTAAAAGATGTACGCACGCATTTCCTGACTACATGTAATATATATATATCGCTCTCTCGAACGGTGTACGGTGCACATACGGTGTACGTCTGTGTGTGTGTGTGTGTGTGTGTGGAAGAATTTTTGGGGAAGAGCCTCGCCGCGCCACGAACGAGCACACGCATGCAGTCGAACTGTACAATAATTGCTTTGATAAAGTATATAGGGAGGGAGAGAGAAAAAAAGCAGCAGCTGAACAATTGCACCTTTTTTCGCGCCCCTTCATATATGTCTGGCTCTAACGCTCTCTCTCTCTCGCTCTCTTGAGTTTTTAATACAGTAAATTCTCTGTTGTGACGGCGGCAGCGCAGCAGAGCAGAGATGCGTTTTTTTAGGGTACTTCTTAATCATATACGCGCAGCACTGCTGCTGCTGCCCCGTTTTGAATACTCGAATTAACGTTTCCTGTTGACAATGCAAATTTTTCACGGAACCTTAACAATAACGCGATGCGTGCAGGATTTTCTTCGCATTATAAAGCTTCTTTGTTTTCACACACTGCAAAATATCTTAATTTGTTGGAACGTGAAACGCAATCCGATGGAATTTTTACGTTTTTTTTTTCATAATTTATTCCGCGATTACTTTGTTGATGCATCTCGTGTGTGTGTATCTGGTTTCTGGAAAAATTTCTCGTCCACTGTGTGCTTTTCCTCAAAATATCAATACTGAATAAATATTAAAAATGATTCCCCGGTTTTTTCCCCGACATTTAATACATCGAAAAACTACGAAACCAAAATCCATCTGTTCCTCGCGAGATAAATTTACAAAATCAACAACTATTTTCAAAAAATATTTGTTCCTGCGCGTCTGTTCCTATACTGTATAACCTAGCCCTGCGCCACGCTCGGCTACATTTGTGCGTTATATATATAGCACATAACATAGCGCGCACGGATAAAAGTCGCAGCGACACCCTACATCAATTCAAAGAAAAAAAAGGAGCGAAGAGAGAGAGGGGGGAATAACCATTTATCTATGTTTGCTTTCGTGTATGCGTGTACGAGCCTGTCCGTGTGTGTGTATGTGCGCGTGGCGCGTGCCGGCTGTCTCCTTCTCCCCTAACTTTCTCTCTCTTTCTTTCTCTCTCTCTCTCTCTCTCTCTCTCCATATCTTTCCAGTTTCATCGTCTTCCGTACATTATACTATAACCCCGTTGTATTATTATTCGCGCGTGTGTGCGTAATAGAATTTATGCTTTCGCCGGACTAATGAAGCATCCGTTTGCGCGCGCGATTGTACCGTTCCTTTGTTTTTAATTCGAGTACATCGATTATGACGACCCGATGAGTCCTCTCTCATATTTACTGGTTCGAATTCCTCATCGAGCAATGCTCTTGAAATTGACCACACGAAAACAGCAGCATATCATTCGATAGAGAGAGAGACTTGTGTGTACCGAGAGGTCAGTCATCGTGTCGTGTTCTCTCTCGATTAACATAATATGTGTATGAAAATGCCGCGCGACCAATCGGGAGTAGCAGCTCGATTTTCATTTCTTGAATCTTCCGTATACTCGTGTGTATTATAATACACGACGGTGTGTTTATACAAGTTGCGCCTATATACAATTCTGTATTTATCGCGAGCGACTTACAAGAGGCCGCCGCCGCCGTGGCGCGCGCACGCACGCACCCAGCCAATAGCGTGGGACGTGACACGCCAATGAAAAGTCGCGCTCGCTCTCATTATTTTATCCCAATTCATATACATACATATATCCAAACGGGAGAGAATAGTAGATCGAAGGAGGAGGAGGAGGAGGTAATGCGTAATGTGTATAACGCCGTGCTCCGTCGGTGTGCGTGGTGGGGGAGGAGACGCCGCGCGACGTCGTCGGACTAGACCCCGAAAAGAGATTCTCACATTTTCCAAAACGCGCGCCGCGCGGACGTGGTGTTGGCTGCCCGTGGTATATATATCGGCGCGGGCGCTGCGCGACTTCCCATTCACGCTTGTCAGCCGAGTCCAGGCGGAGCTGCGCGCGAGTCTCTTTTTCTCTTTCTCTCACTCGCTCACACTTTTCACTACTACTACACAGTTGCTGTAAATTTCGAAAGTAATAGTATTAGCCGCGCAACGTGTGCGCCTCGAGCCGAGCGGTTAGTATACACAGAAGACTTGAGGAATAATCGTAAGCCCATCGTGTGTTTATCTTATATATTGTATATATATATAATCACTGATTTCGTTGAGTGATGATTCCCGAGGACGATTCGCAATATAACGAATTGCTCCAGCGGACCCTCGGATTGCGCTTGTTCGATCCGTTTTTCTCCGACGACGGTGTGTGTCCCCGTCTACGTGGATTTTTCAATCGTCGCATCGCATCTCGTTCACATCATCGTCTCGCATCAACGTCATCATCATACACGTTTCGTTCAGTTGTACACGCGCGAGTGTGTGTGTGTGTGTGTGTGTGTGTGTGTGTGTGTGTACTCGTGCGCTCGTTGCTGCTGCTCTGAACATCTTCGATCTTTTCACGAGGTTATCGAGAGCTTCTAATACACACAGATAACGTCCATTGCCCAGATATAGTCTCGCCGAAAGTATTTTCTCTCTCTCGGCGTGTGCAATAGACGTGTCTATCTCCGTCTATCTCTCTTTCTCTCGCACACGGTCGAGACACGCACAGACCGCGCACGGATGCGTAGCAGCGGCGCCGCCGGCGGGCTATACGCGCCGTAGTACATGAATGGAAACACACACATTTTATATTTACGGGACACGATATAGTAAACACTGAGAAACGAATTCTCACGCTCGCTCCTGCTCTTTCAGATATAGAAGAAGATTAGACTCTCTCGATCGTTCGCGAACTTTTTCTTTTTCCTCTCTCTCTCTCTCTTCACTTACCATTTCGTAGGACATTGTTGTAATTTGTTTGAAAAATATTTATTGCTCTTATATGAAAAACTTGATTTAATTTTTGTTTTTTTTTTGCTTTTTTTTTACAGAAACTTCAGTGAGAACAGCGCTGGTAGAATGTCTTCCCCACATAGCCCAGTTGGCGCAGGAAAAGTCGTTCGACGGCGAACGAAATGCCGTCGTCAGTCGGGTGCTCAGCATCGTTCTGCAGTACCTCAAAGAGGAAGGATCGGTAAATATATTTTTTTTTAACCCTCTCTATTTTCACCGATGAAATGCCGCTCTGCCGCTGCTGCGGCTAATTTACACCGAAATTCGGTTTACTTAACGGACTTAACGAACTCTATATCTATCTACCCGATCGTGTTGCAGGTCAAACAAGATGCCCTGGGGGCGCTCAAAATGATGCTGGATCGCTTCGTTTTAACGCAGGAAGAAATCGAGAACGACGTGTGCAAGGCCATACTCGAGTTGGCGCGAAGCCAGAACTTCGAACAGCAGACCATGGCGGTCACCGTAAGTTGCACACCCATTACTTTTCTCTCTATCTCTCTACGTAGCTGCTGCTGCTATATATATTAATTAGAAAAGTTTATTATCGCGCGCCGCGCACACGTTTGGCGCCTTTGATAACGTTATTGTGGAAAATTAATGATTTTGCCCATCGTACACGTTGTATTTACAAATTACTAACAATTCCGAAAACATCGACGAAAGTGACGATTCTGCGTGAAAGACATGGGTAGTGAGATGTTTACATCTCACGGAGCACTCCCGTCTCACTACCTTGTCTTTCATGTGGCGTTTGAAACTTTGCGACTAACCACATCTACCGTTTAATTGAACTTAAATCTTACCACGAAGAAAAAGGCATCGAAACAAAGGCAAGAAACGAGAGATGGGCGCAATTTTACCATCAAATCTGGTTTGTCATAGAGTCAACCTAGACTATCACAGCCAGCTTTGATGAGCAAAATTGTGTTCGATTGCAACGATGAAGACGCGCCGCATGAAGATTATTATACGAAGATTTATGTTGCGGTCTGGCACATCAAATAGGTTGTGAAATGTTTTCACGCGATTCCATATCACAGCCATTTTGATGCAGTTGGATCGTAATGTTCGACAACACGCAAAACGACGGTCAAGACACAACACCTGAAGAACCAAGAGCAGCCGTGTGCTTCAGTTAAAGCGCGATCCGATCGTCAAAAAGGCTGTGACATGTTGCATAAAGATTCATATCACAGCCATTTTTAACGAGATGGAACGTAGCTTCCGGCCGACCGATTTTCGAAGGAGAAAAAAATTAAGATGAATAAAACAAAATAAGATGCCTCAATTTTCATAAATGTGCATACCAATTATTTAAGGGGATCTAAAGGACAGCCTGTTATAATGGTGGGGTATACACACTTATAAAAATTGATAAAAGGGAGAAAAAATCCAATATAAATATGAGAAACTAAGATCACGTCGCTCACAAAGTGACTGTTGGTATGTCGTCATATTTCATATCACAGCCAGCTTTGTTGAGCGGGGGGTATCTTTCCTAGTCGACGCTATGCAGGATGAATCGTAACTACAAATTTTTCAAGTTTAGAAATAATTATTGAACTAATCGAATGTAAAACTTTAATAGTTGTAAGCTTTGTAATTTTTGAAAATGTTTATTTTTTTCACTTTTCACGATGACAAGAGATGAATTCAACTGTTTTGCGCATCAAAGTGGTTGTGATGTGGTGTCATTTCATACGCATATCACAGCCAGCTTTGATGTGTGGGATAGATTGACACTTACTACATCAAGACAATCGTTTGTTTGAAATCATTTGTATAAATTCACCGTTTTGAATAATTTGTTAGTCACCGTTTTTAAATCTATATCAATTTTTAAAGCATGAAAAACTGAAAAACTGATGAAAAACATTTTTTTTCTGTTAAAGCTTATGACAAAACTTGGAGTGCATGTGCCCCATGAGACAATAGAAAAATTATTTTTGGACCCATTCATTGAACTATGCTCCAGTGACCAGCTGTATGTCAGAAGAGTATGCGCTTCAATTATGGGAGATTTCTGCACCATGATGTCTGAAGATGCTATTTACAACAAACTTGTGAGTATAATTTAACGAAGCATGATTGAAACATGAAAGCGAAAGAACGAATTCATCATGAATGATTATTATTTATACAGCTACAAACTTATGCAAACCTGTGCATGGATTCTATGTGGGACGTCCGAAAGACGACCGCAAGTGTTATGATGTCGGTTGCCAAATGTGTGCCACTGACAATGAGGAGATTATTGCTAGCAAAATTGCTTGTGAAGCATTTACGAGATGAGTCGCGCTGGGTTCGCAAATCTGCCTTCGAAATACTTGGACCGTTCATAGCCACGTTCGCCAAGCAATTTTATGAGCTTATCAATGGACCTAAGGACGAGCTTTTGCTTGTCTATGAAAATCAGCGAGATGGTCAGAGCTTTGATGTCGTACCAGTTGCAAAAATTTCCGACATCTTGACGGAAAATTTATCTGACAAGCGAACGCTGGATGATTTAATTAAATATCACCACCTTAGATCCAACGATAATAACTCAAAGGTTGGTATTTGACAAAAAATGGATATGATTAGAAATTTATACTTTCAATTCTTACATTCTTTTCAATATCGTTACAGGGGCGCAGAAAGCGAGCCAAAGAACAAAAACTCGATGAAATGTGCATAGAATTGCGCCAGGCCTTTTTTTCTCAAGATCAAAAGTTTTGTAAAGATGAATATGAAAACTTCAATCTATTTCAATATTACTATGATCCCCCAGACATGCCATTAGATCCTGAACTCGTCAACTCAATAATCAATGATAATGACGCTCCCGATGTTAATAACCCCCCTCCTGTAAATGATACCGAGAAAGAAAATCGTCTCGATGAAAATGATGTAAAAAATGCTAATAATGAGGATAATCAACAAATTCAATTGGATGATAATAAAAATACTGAAATCAGTCAACCCGTTGAAAAAGACGATAAACAATATGATAATAATTTTAACAACGAGCAGCAGTTACAAGAGCAAGATAGCAATGATAACAGCGATAGTAATGATAGTAATGATAGCAATGATAACAACGATAATAATGATAATGATAATAACAGCGATAATGGTGACGAGGATGTCAAGGTAGACCAAAATGAATCTGAAGATGGATTTGAATTCTCGAAAAACGAGGACTATCTTTCTGATGAAGATGACTATGGTGATAATGATGATAGAGATGATAACAAAAGTAGGAAACTAATTCGACGGTTTAGGGTACCGGGTTTAGAGTATCGCCTTAAGTCTAAGTATGAGCGTAAAGAACTTGACAGATCCCTTGATACAACTGTAAATATAATGGACACATCACTAGAGCAAAACTCGACATTTAATGTGAGTAGTAGTTCCGGTGGTGTATCGAGTCTTCAAGCTCTTGAAGATGATCTAGTGTTTGATGACGATGAAATTGTACCGCGTATTTTGGTCGACTACTTTATCTCTATGGCTGAGTTACCATTAAATGACAACGAGCTCGGAGGTGATCTTGATTATCACTGTGCTTTCAGTTTTCCCGCGGTTGTTTTAACGCTGGGTAAGGATAACTGGCATCGATTGAAAGATGCGTACCAGCGATTGGCAGGCGCTGTCGCGTGGAAAGTACGGAGTACGCTCGCTTCGAGCATACACGAGATCGCTCGCATAATCGGAAAAGAGCTGTCGGCTCGCGATCTTGTTCCTATTTATAACGACTTCATCAATGATCTTGACGAAGTCAGAATAGGTGCTCTCAAACACTTGTCTACATTTTTGGAAATACTCAGCCCGCAAGATCGCATGCAATATCTGCCCAAACTGAATGACTTCCTTATTACCGATAGCAAATGGAACTGGCGACTTCGCGAAGAACTTGTGAAGCAGCTTGCTAAAATCATTGAACTCTACCAGCCAAAAGACGTGGCACAATACATATCGCCCCTATTAATGCATTTACTGCAAGACCGGGTTGCATCTGTGAGACTAGAAGCTCTTAATGCTATGTCGTTGATGATCAAATTTTTGTCGGGACCCTCAGAAAATCTTGCTCTTGCACTGATCCGAGAAATGAGAGATTTACTCGTCCGTCAGTCTGCTGAGCGTTGGATTATCCGACAGACTTATGCATTAATATGTTCAAAGCTTATTACCAATGGAAATGTTAAGGGTGATATCTTTGCAAGAGAGCTACTACCTTATCTCCTGTACTTGGCCAATGATCGGGTACCGAACGTGCGACTTGTCGTCGCCAGAACTCTTGTTAAGGATGTTATTTTGCTTCGTAAGTTTCTTTACATTTTTTTCATTCTAAACACACTCAAGCAAGTGATTAATCATAATTTATATTTTTATAGCTCACTTTTCTTGCCCTTCGAATAATGATGATGAAGGACAAAAGGTATATGAAAAATTGAAGATGATGCAATTAGATGCTGACAGAGACGTACGAATTTTCGCAAATCAGTTAGATTGGACGGTGAAAAATTCAACAAATTCTGAAGCAAGAACATGAAAAAAATAATTGATATTGTTAACGGCGTATCATAGATCATCGATTTTTTTAATATTAACATCTGATCATGTACAGAAGTCTGTGTAACATATATACTATGAAAAGCGATAAATTATTGATGATTTTGATAAATTAAAACTACTTCTATAATATTTTTGAGATTCATGTATGTGCTTTTGTGCAGCAATTTTTTTAAATTTGTTTGGATTTTCTTATTTTGTAAAATAAAGTGATTTGTTTTCTATGTGAGATTGCATTTTAGTGAGAAAGGAATTTTACCTGTTGCCAACGCTTTAATGCATATTGTGAACATTGAATTCTATATTTAAACTTTCTAGTTCAAAGTAAATCACTGCTGATTTTTATTGCAAAATTATTACAATCGAAGATGGCGGTATTAATTGTATGAATGCATGGTAATGACTGTGGCTACGTGTAATATTTTTTTATTATCAATTTGTACTATCGATAATTAAATGATATGTAAGAAACTATTATAATTATCAAGAAAACTTCATTCAAATTACCATTTAAAATGGGAGTTTTACTGAAAATAAATCTTTCACTCATTAAACAATGCCACTAGTGAAGTACTGAAGTTTTTTATGATATTTTATCAAGCCATTGTTTTTTTCAACAATCATTGATTAATGATAGATGTAGACTGGAGTACCGAACTAAGAAAAGTATTTTTGACGTATTTAATTATACTGCCGTTTTAGTATACTAGATTCTGCTGATAAATTTCTTGTACAAGAAAATGAGAACGATTGTATCAAATTCAAAAACGAAATTAAATAATATATTCATAAAAATTGATATTTTTAAAGATCTCAAGTCATTGATACCTGATTTGCTTCAAAACTATGAAGTTATGCAATCAAATTGAGAATGAAACTGATTTTTTGAGATTATAAGCTGTATATATAAATTGTACAGTATAAGAAGATAACTGAAAAATAACGATAGTTCAATTATTGAAAACTTAAACATTAGAGTTCTTTTTGCAAACTTTTATTGAAAAAACGATTTGTCAATTCAAAAATATCGCCGAAGATCGATTTCTTCTCCAATATAAAATTGTAAAAAGCAATTATTCTTTTTCAAACGAAATACCACAGAATGTACATGCTTTTTGTATAACTATGCAAAATGATTTTTCAATTTTACTCAAAATATATTCTGAATTCAATCATTTTCGTAAAGTGTTGCATTTCATTCAATACCACTTGAGTAAATTTTTTTTTGCGCGTTTCAAAGAATTCACTTCGAAAATTTCTAGTATTGGTTGAAGACAATTTTCACCACTCGCTCAAAAGACTGTTTGCTATATTTTTAGTTTTTCTAAATTTAGAATATCCGACAATCCGTTAAGGAAATATCCGCGTCACTCAATACAATAAATAATTCTGAATTATTTCCGTATATCCGTCGCGTCACGGTTAAAAAATCTCTAGCAATTATCAAAAAGTCAACTGCGTATATATTTTTATAAATAAAAGTACAATATTAAAATACAGTCTAGTACAAACTTAAAGGCTACCTATATAAAATAATTACCAGGTAATATATAAAACAAAATGAGCGAACCGTGGGCAATCCATCCACTTGTCCTGTTGGCCCCTCACATATAAATATAAATGATAAAAAACACCATTTTTATAAAATAGAGATCGTTTACAAATTGCTCAAATAACGACACACGACGACGCCTGCCCTGCCGCCGCCTCATCGTCGTCGGAAAAGTCCGAGAAACTTTTGCGGGCAGTCGGGCATCTGACACAGACGCTCCTCCGTGGCGAGGACGTGGCCCTCGTCGAGGCAGCCCCGAGTTCTGGTCTCGATCCCCCTACCGCAGGTCACGCTGCAGGCCGTCCAGGACGTCCAGTTGGGATCCGAGCACGCCGGCGATTCCGTCGACGTCGTGACCACGCCGAGCTCCTCCTCCTCGTCTGTTGTTTCTGGTACAGGCTCGGTTGTGCTGTGCGCGCGGATTTACAAAAGTTTCAGAATCAAGTTCTTGGCTCTTTTCTCGCGCGGAAATTCGTTTCGTAAGAAAATTTTGTTCATTGTTTACCCCGACTCACTTTCGTCTGAAGACTGTTGGTTATCATTACTATTGCCCGGATTGTTTCCTATATTAGTCACCAGACCGTGTAAACTATCGACCTGCAATGAAATTCCTTTCATCAAGTAATTCAAGATCGACTCTTCTTTAAAAACCTTTACCTTTTGAATCAATTGCTGGAGAAGATCTATAACAACCTTTGCATCCTTATTACCATTGACATCATTATGATTATTACTATGACTATTGCCCGACGTAGAAATGATAACCGTGTGCTTGGACGCCGCCGTTTTGCGGGCGTTCGCCAAGGCCGCATTGGATTTGACGCTTTTGACTTTTTCGCGCGCACCACCAGCCGTGGCGCACTTGTTCGTCTCCGTCAGCCTCGACAGGGGATTTATCCTCGCCGACGACGTCAGAGCCGTGTGTTTTTTTGGTTTCCCCTTGTGTCTCGTCTTCTCCTTTGCCTTGTGCTTGATCGCGACGTTGTGCTTCGACTTGTGCTTTTTCGGCTTCTTTTTCGACTTCTTTCTCGCCTGTGCGACGGACGACGATCGCTTGACCGGCGCCGCCGAACCAGCGTACGAACTCGCATCCTCGAGAGTAGCTGCTCTGCTTCGTTCGGCAGACGATTTTGCCCCGTTGTCGTAGTAGCAGTCCCGAAGATTACCTTCCTCCGATCCTCCGCAATTCACATCGTCGTACTGCTCCTCCTCTCGACGATCTCGCGATTTCACATCCACCGGAGTTTTCAATCTCTTCGAGGGTCTTAATGGGGATATAAATTAAACAATTAGTACAACGACGATCTCCTTCGCCTGGAGCTTCTTCTATAACTCACGAGTTCAAGCGATCCGAGACCGCCTGCAGATCGGGATAAATGTCTTCGAGGCGATTTCTCGTGTCCGCGGCCAATCGGTCGTTCAAAAACGTGCCGTCCTCACGCAGCGACTCGCGCTCGAATTCCCTGGCCTCCTCGACGGCCGGATCCGTCTCGTCGGCGACGGACAAGCGACGAAGCAACCTGCGCGAGCTGTGCCGATCGCGACGATCCTTTATGAACAGACACATTCGCTTATTTTGTATTCGAACTGTCGAGAGGGGCATATCGATCCGTAGTTTATCGAGGTATCACTGGGAGGCTTAAAGAAGATGTCGTTTACCATTGTCAGTGCTGAGGATTTTTTGCGGCTCAAGGCTGCTCTCAAGCGATCGATCCGTTTGACTCGCGCGCGAGGCTTGAACGACTCGGCCTCCAAGTCGTCGGCGTCACGCGCCAACGGATCCGGACCTCGCATGCTCGACAGCGTCTTTATCGTCGCGGCGGCAGCTCCTCTGCCAGCAGCTAATTTCGACAAAACGTTATAACACCTCGTGCTCCGATTTTTCGCGGGATAACCTCGAAAACTTACCGATCTCGCGGTCTCTTGCCGGAGGAGGACCGACGGTGGTGGTAGCAGTGGAGGCGTTAGCAGCGCCAGTAAAGAGAAAACCAATAGTTTTGCGATTGTGCTCGATGTACTTTTCATCGAATCCGGACAGAGGCGCAATGAGACTTGCAATTACCATGGTGAAGATGAGCCAAGCAATTTGTGGTCGATGGCTAATCAGCATAACACTGAATCACGACCCAGCGACGACGACCCCCACATTTGTCCCGCATCGATGACAGATTTTTGCTTTCACGCCCAATAATCGATGCGTAATTTTCTCGGTAGTTTTGTTCTTCGAAACGTAAAGCTCGCCTTTCATTGGGGGGTTAATCGCTGTACTTGCGCCAACACGACGGAGCACCTTGACGTTGGTAACTTAAAAGAGTCGCGTGTTATATCTAATCGAGAGGGTTACTTTTTGTGCAATTGATTTAAAATTGGAGATTTTTCAAGGGAAAAATATTGCATCGTTGTGTGTAACGGATGGTGAGTTCCGGGGACGACGTTTGAATGAAAAAAACAAAGATACGAGTGTATATATATTTTTTTAAGATATCGTTTAAAGATCGAATTTTAATAATTAATTTAATTCATGAGATTCAATGTACACATTAATTATTATTAGAATACAAATCTTAACGTTGCTTAGGATTAAACAGCTACAATTTTTTTTCATTTCATTTCATAATTTTTTTCATATTACTTTAAACGAAAAGTAAATCCTACGCAGAAGTAACACAAACATTTGATGCTTTTTACTAAATTGATTGATTCGTTGAACAACGAAACGGAACAACAGCTTTCGAGCCACACATTGACGAAATCCGCGATTGCGAGGTTTTATTTCATTTATTTATTTATTTTCGTGAGTATAAGTGCACGACCAGGTGGGTAGAGTAATGTGGCTTGTGGGTTAAAATGAATTTTTTTTTTGCTTTGTGTCTTTTTTTTCGTCGGTGGTGGCGCACGTCAATTGGGCACGTTGGAGTCTTAGATTGATGGCTCGGCCTCTTCTCGTACATTTCCGCTACTCTCCTCGCTCAAATCGCATTTTGATCTGAAATAAATCAAGTTGACATTTGAAGTAAGGCGCCAATGTTAAACAACTGAGATTTAACGGACAGATATGTAAGGATGAGAGAAATGGAAAAATCGATTTTATCTATTGCGTGATAAAGAATGAAAAAGCGGTAGAACACAGATGCCTAAAGTTGTTCCTAAAAATATAACGCATGAATCATTGAGAGGACTCGGATTGACAGAGAGATAAAAAAAATAAATTAATGTTTGGATATGTGAGAATATACAAGCAAAAGTTTCACTGTGCCATTAAAAATTATTTTTGAAATAGTTTATTTTAGGTAAAATTTAATGGCATACGAAGACGGTGACGAAGTGTTTTGTACATTGATCTTGTTTTTAGAAAATGATGTTAGATTCAAAAAAATGCTGTCCATCAACATCAATTTCACTTCTCGCAATTACGAGAGCAAACGTATCACGAATGACATCAAAAATTGTTGCCTTGCTCTAATATGGTACTTTAAAGAATATATATTATATATATGCTTACAAAATTATTATTTATATGACGCTATTCATATATGGATATACCTATCGAAACGAATTTTCAATATGTGTTTACTAATCTACGATTGATAGTAAAACCTACTGTGGTGTGTCGATGTTGATTTTTTTTACACACATAAATTACTTACGGCTATACAATGCTTTTTTTCAGGTATCTAGAAGAGTGATTAAATCGACAAAATAAATTATCATCCACTTCGAGTTGACATTCGTTCGATCATCTAATTCTACACGTATAAACATTTCCATTTCGCTTATTGTTACGGAAAATAGCCATCTATACAGTCAATAATAATGATTTTACACTACTTTATATAGGTATTATTTATACTTAGCAATTGCCGAAATTGAGTAGCGAGAAATAGTTATAGTTTCTTATTTTTTTTTTTTTCAAAGTACATTTATCTATTTGTTAAGTATATTCAGTTATGTAAAATAATTTCTCTCAAATTTTTTTTCAATTTGTTTCTGACGATTTTGTAAATTTGTCATGGCCATTGTACTACGTCAAATTTGTTCAATTTTCACTCCTGACGTTTTTACAAGTTCGATAAAGTATTTTTGTAAAGTTTTGGTGTATAGCTTACTCATTGGCCAATTATATGAAAATATGATATTTGTTACAAAATTGATCAACTTTGTAGATTTTCAAAAAGAGTTAGTCCGAAGTAAATTTCCAAAAAAAAATTCTGTTTCATCCTATAATGATTAGAGAGAAAGATAGGCACTTTTACTATGTTTCTGTATTGTGATTGGCTATTGTATTTTTTAAAATGAATAATTTCACGAATGGAACCGTGCCTAAATATCCAGCCAAGTAGTGTTAACTTAGGCTCGGTTACTAAGGATTAGTGAGCTTTTGTATGAATGATCTTTAACTGCTATATATTGGAACTTTTAGGTAGCACCGTGTATGAAATATTATTCAATTTTTTTCAACTACATTCTACAAATTAATGATTGGAAAGTACAGTGTATAATGGAAATGAAAGGTTGCATCACGATGTTCACGGAGTGACAGTATTTAAAAGGTGTGAACGAGAAATGTGCTTTGAAACATGTTTACGTGCGAAATCGGAATCACGTTTTCTTGTTGCTCAAGTATCAAAAGATAAAAATTCTTCTGGACTGTACCCCAAAGTGAGCATCGAGCAACTTTCACTATCAATATCAATCCAAATAAATCAATAAAGTTAACGATAAAAAAGAAGACTGTTGTTAAACAGAACATTTTTTTAACTTTCTCGCCACTCTATCAATAACATTCTAGCTTCCTACAATCGCGAGGATTTGTCTTTAAGATTACATGTATGTACCCGCTTAAAGATTACTTTTTGCTACATGTTTATTGTATGCTTTTATGCAATTATTACTCATGGTTCTACACAATTCACTCTTACTTTTTAGAAAGTTTTTAAAACTATTCTCAGTCTTCCAAACAACTCTAAACATTGCTTGAGGCAATATTTTCATGCTTTTCATAATTTTTATCGTAAAAAATTTTTCAACGAATTATGAAAATTTAGATGTGAACATAATACTCTAAATTATTAGAACCATATAAATTATTCGAATATGATTTTCAAACGTTCGACAGAGTTGGACTTTTCAGCATTCACGTTCAGGAAATATAGACAGTATTTATATTTTTAAAGTAAATAGTTAAAAAGCGATACATTATATCCAATCGTTCATTTTTATTTAAAAAATCAATAACATACGAAAATTAAAAAAAGTATTTTCATTCTAATTGATTAGAGACGTACACGAAGATACTTCCATTGAAATGGCAAATTGATTAAATTGTTAAAAAGGTTGAGTTCATTTACTTATACATTAGTTAAAATATGGATAAAATCTAAAAACAAGTGCGTGGCACATTCAAACGTTAAAAAACGTCTTAATAACATTAATCTTTGAAAAAAAAAGTAAAATTGATTTAATGTTGAAATGAATTCACCAACAATTCATGGTTCGTTAAGTAAATAAAATTTGATTTTTTTTTCAATAGTGAGGTTTAATTATAAATGTGTATAATTAATATTAACATATTTTTTAAAAATTATTTTATAAAAGTACATTAATAAATAAGAGGAAAAACAAATTTTTGTATCGTAAGCATCACAGTTTGAGAGAATATTACATCGTATAAATATACAATAGTAATCGTGATAACTGAATAGAACTTTGTCCAACTCTGTTATAGAAGTAGCTCAAATTTCTTCGAAACGCTTTTCCCATTTCACCGAAAGAATTACTTAACAGAGAAATAAGGCAAAAGGTGCGATGTCGTTCAACGATTCGCGTAGACGTTTCAGCGTGTTAAAAGTGCTGCTCATATGTATAAAAAGTTATAACCAGATTCATTTTTCATTTATATTCGGTTTCAATATACATCCAAGGTATAATTTCTCCAAAATAGATTTCATATCAAATTCATGTGAATATCGTGCATTTTCCAACTCGTTGAGAAATGCACGGAATAGAAAATTGATGTTACTTATTTCAGCTTTGGTCAATTGTCAGGAAAATTTACGATGTGTCAAATTCATTATGAACGAAAAAAATTTAGCTTATAAGCTTTTTTTAAGCTTCATAAAAATGTGTCAGTTTGACATCTGACCAAATAAAATTATACAGATTTTCTGGTCTCTATTATTTCAATTTATCGTACAGAAGTATCCAAAAAATATTCATATGACTTTTCATGAAATATTTTAGACTTTTGTACTTGATAATAGCGGTACGAATACCACGCGCTACTAAACTAATTAAAAGAAGTATCGATCGTATTTCCTCGCGTATAAGACCAATGTTATCAAAGTTGATGAAAATAAAAAACTTGTTTAGCCGCGACCGTAATAGAGTGTATAGAACGCCAGAACACCGCCGCCTACAATCGCAGCACCTACACCTAAAGATATGGGCGAAAATAATGACCTCTTGAGTTGCTGCCAATCTTCGGACTCCTTCTGACGGCGCTTCATACCCCGCACTTGTGCATCGAGACGTTCTTTCTTCTCCATGCGTCGTCGTCGTAGATCGTTATTTCTGTTCAAACAAGAAGTTAGTGATTTATTAAAATTTTGAAATATGAGTTTATGATTTACAATTAGATACTAACATATCAGAGCCAGTTGGTGAACTATTTGCTGGATTAGACGAATCATCATTGCTCAAGCTTTCGGCGGTTGAGTCGGATGAATTATGATCACTGACATGATTACTTGTCGAGTTAGAGTTCACTACGTTTTCTGGTGCGTGAGGCAATGGTCGGGATAGTGGTGAAGAGCTTGATGTGTTATCTGAAATTTCATTAGTTATATTATAAGTTTTTGAATCCATCATAATAACATTGCATAAAAATATTTAAATATTCATGATGGCTTTCAATGTTAGTGTAAGTCAGTGATAAGTTTAAGTTTTTTTCTGTGATTTACAGTAATTCAAACAAATGGACCTTCAATGGTATGTTAAAGTAACGCTTTATTACCATTTTCGGATGAAGGACTAGGCGAATTATCGGTCGTTTTGCTACGAGTTAGTGATTCACCCCTAGGTGGTGGTAGAGGGGGTTCATCTTCCTCTTCTATTGATGTATTATTTATATTATTCATGCTATCACAATTATTAGTTTCGTCTTCTTCTTCGTTAGAATTCTGTAAAATGTTCACACATGAAATGTATTTTCAGATGCAGATTTTTATTTGAAGCAATGCAATAGTATTGGTGAATTTGAAATGATAAGTTAAAATAATAATTATGATGAAAATTGTTAAAGAATAACAGTAGCAAAATAACAATAACAAACTTCAAACCATGAGTACCAATAAAGTTGCATTACTATTGGAAGATGAAACGTACCTTGCTAATAACAGGGAAATTTTTGGAACCTTCAATAATCGCTATGTAAGAAAAGCGTAATTGATCTGGTGTTTGAATTAATCCCATTCGAGATCTTCTCATTTCTAATAAAACTTCTCTAACATTTACAGAATTCAGTCCATTTTTTTCAATCTTGTTACATAAAAAGTTGAAATTAGTATCTTATCTTGTTAGAATTATTAAAATAATAATGTAATTCTTATTGCTTTACTTACTAATACAAGACAAGTATCCACAAGACAGAATGTACCTGACCGCCCAATACCTGCTGAGCAATGTACAATTGCTGGCCCTTCTGTTGGTTCCAAAGTACCAGTTTCTCTGATTTCAGCCAGAAATTGGAGGAATGCAGTTGGACTACCAGGCACACCAAAATCAGGCCACGTTGTGTAGTGGAAATGGTATATATCTCTACTTTCGCCTGTCTCTGTATTAGTCAATCTGCATAAAAAAAATCAGTTATTTTAATGAATCAAAGTACACCTTAAACATTATGCAACAGTCTCTTTACGTTTTAATATTAATATGGGAATTGTACGCTTCAACTATTTACCTTAATGTACTTTTAACAAAATGTGATCTTCCAATTCTTTTTATTAATTCTACTTTAAATCCTTCATCTTTGAATACCATAGTACTAGTATTTCCTTCACTTTTGTCCAATGGCCAATATTGATGGCATTTTGTCAGACTATTTTCAATAACTTTGTTAAGCATTATTATTACTTTGCTATTTTGTTCCCATACCATTTGCCAGAAATGTCCAGCTGTATTTGGTAACGGTCCTTGAGTTAAAATGTATTGTCTATTGGCACGTTCAATCTTAAGCAAATTTCCATTGATATAGTCAACTGATCCTTTTTGAAGGATTATTCTTGAATGATCATATGGTGAGACATCGCGATAACGATTCAGAGTTCTATTAGCGAATTTTTTACTTTCGTCTGCAGTGTATTCATAGTTGCTGCACTCATTGCTGATATACTGCAAAAAAAAAATATGTTTAATTTAATTGTACAAAGCTTGATTGAAGTAGATTTTTTTATTTATATGTTATTGGGTCAATTCTATTTGTATCAGCACCCTCCCAGTTTAAATTTGAAAGTGATAATATGATAGTTAGAAAGTAAAACATTTTGTAACACAAGATTACAAAAAAATGATTCATTACAACAGTACAGGAAAGTTACACTAAAATGTTTAGTCATGATATAGTAGGTATTTCTATTACTCTGAGTCAAACTTGAAACTCTTATATTACAAGGACAAAAAATAATGATAAATTCAAGCTAGGAAAAAAATCTCAACAAATTCCGAATTAAGATTTCAAGGTACTTTTATAATCCAAACACATAAAGTGACATCATAGAAATATTATTTGTGTCAAGCCATGACACGATTAATAAAAAATACCATTGTTTTAAATTAATTGTTTATTCTTTGTACAGCATTATCATCAACTCAAGAACTTCACTCAGGTTTCAATGGTAGTTTTGTTAAGGCAAGACAGTATAGAACAGAAAATGCATCATTCCCAATTAGTTCCAGTTCATTGACTTGAACAGGAAGGGATTGGCTTCCAGTTCACGTATTACTGGAACCTTCATAAACTAACATGTCATAAAAGTTGTTGCACTTTGAACTACTGCAATAGTTCAAATAGATTCAACTATTGCAATGGTTCAACTATCTCTTGTTTTCATAAATATTATTATATTTTGAGTAAACTTTGAAAGACACGTGATACGCATCGTGCTGGTATACAAGTCAGTTTACAGTATAAAAAAAGAGATTCCTGCAAGCCCCATAAAGTCGTCCGCGCCAGCGCTACTTCCGTTGTTTTTGAAACTCCACATCTGCATCATGCCAAAGGCAGGCAGTACAGGCAGAATTTTAAAAACAACTCAATCCCAGCTTTTGCGGAACACGTGAATATATAGAAATGCATATAACCTAAAAATAAGTCTAGCCGTCATTGCATTTAATGTTTCGTGTTATGTGTTTCTTTTTTTTCTCTCTCGCTCTACACTAAAGCCGCTTTACGCTGCGCACCCCTTTTCTCTTCAAAGAAGCGTGTGCGCTTTATAAAAGTGCAACGCGCGACGGTGGAAAGTGCACATGCACACACCGCCGCCGCTTCTTGCTCATTTATATTTTTTGCGCGCTTATACGTATGTGTGTGTGTGTGAAAGTGAGTGTGTCTGAGCTTGTTTGCCATCGTAGACATATGCGGACAACACGCATGCATGGTGAAAAGAAGAAAAAAAAGGATGCATCGTGTATGCTATTACATTGCCCCGGAGTCTTCGTCGCGCGACGAGACTGACGTATGTGTGTGTCTGTGTGTGTGTTTGTATCATGGTGTATACGCTATGCCCTCTCGACGAACGCCGAGTTACATGCGTCTCCTTTTTCTCTCTCTCTCTCTCTCTTTACATTTATCCTCTTCGCTCAAACGAACAAAAGAAGCCTTTTACGCTCGTGCCTATGTGTTGTAGCGTAGGAGTGAACCTCTGTCGCTGCAGCCACATAAGCGGCGCAGACATGCAGACACGAGGAGCGTGTAAAACCTCGCGAATAGAAAGAATAGATGTGCTCGCACGCACACATAAACAACACGCGCTCATAGACGTACTACTTGGGCTGCGAATGTGCGCGCGGCTCGTGGCATCGCTTACACATGTATCAGTTTGTGTATGCGATGAGTAATATTATTGCGCCGCGTTGCACTGCACAGTGCGAGCTGCACACGGAGAGAATTCGACATTAGAACGACAGCAGAAGCAATGAGGATGATAATGATAATCATAATAACGAAGGCGAAAGAAGCACAACGTTATAGACACCGCTTATATATTACGACGACGACGACGATGATACAGAGTCACGCGCGCATGGCCGCGAGAGAGAGAGAGAGAGAGAGAAGTCGCGAGCGAGAGCAGCCGGGCGACGAGGAGCAGCAGCGGCAAGTGTGGAACGCGCGAATGTCTACGTGTGTGCGACTGTGTATGTGTATCATACACTTATTATGTATGTATCGAGAGCACGACGATGTTATATATAGTCGCCCCTGCTCCGCTTTCAACGCGCGATAACGATTTTGGCAAGGCTGGCACAGAATAGCGGTAAAAATTAAAAAAGTAATAAAAGAGTCAGACGTAACGCGTAACACCTACCCTGAGCAATGCTGGCCATCCGTTCTTCTGATTGATCTCGAGGAACTCGGTCTCGACGTTGCTCGACGACTTGTTGAGCGGATCGTTGTTGGCGCCGCCGCTGCTGCTGATGCTGTTGCTGTTGCTCTTCGCCGAGGGCAGATTGTTCAACGGCGCATTGACGTTGCCGACGCCGTCGTTGTTCGTCATCTTTCGACCGTTGTTGTTGTTGTTGTTGTTGTTGTTGTGTTGTGTATATCAATATATAATCTGTCGCGCGCTTTAAATCCAAGATTCGGAGTCGAGAGCGTTGTAGATTATATACTCGAGTAGCGGAGCAACAAAACAAAACACACTTTTACTGAGATCTGGACGAATTCCAAGGTTCTCTCGGGGCGCGGAGCGGAGCAACAAAACAATTTCACTCGTCTGGGGGGGCGATCGTCGAGCACACACACGGACACACTTCTCAGCAGTAACCGGACATCTCCGGATTGACAATGTAAAGCAATACACGGACACTCTTTTTGCAACACAGATAACGACGAGAGAGTCTCGAGTCACTTTACATCGGTCGCTGTCTCTCTCTCTCAATGTAGCCTCTATATATCCCGTGAATTATCTCTCTCTCTCTCTCTCTCTCTGAGGGAACCTCTTGTGTCTGTATATATATTGGAATATATATCTATATATACACGCACAACGAGCACAGCAGCCTTCTTTCTATGTATATGTGTATGTGTGTGTGTGTGTTGGTGCGGCTGTGCGAGTATACAAGCCTGTATAAGTATGTATCTCCTGTGGCGAGACTCGAGAGAGATATTCGGCGAAACCAATACACACTGAACACGCGACGACGCTACACACTTTTTTCGGAGTAGGTATATACGTTATTATTATTTAACGAACGAATAAAACAGCAGCGGCCAAGAGAGAGACGACTCCGCGACTGACCGACTGACTCACGACGACGACTCACTACCACTGACGACGACGACGACGATTCCGCACTTTAATAATGCCTAAGCACTGTGGTACGTGTGCCGAACGTAACTGTGTCTGTGTGTGCGTGGAAATTGCGAAAATGAGACTGAATTTATGATTATGCTTCTCGTGCGCCGAGCGAGGAGAGTAGCGTACACGGCCGCGACGAAGAGACGACGACCACGACCACGACGATTTAGCCTGTGTGTGTGTGTGCTGCTGCTGCTGTGCTATATAATATCGAATGCGGAGCAGTAGCGGCGGCGGCGGCGGAGCAAATTACGGAGTCGGGAGAAACTGAAACTGTGCGCGAACGTGTACGGTAGGTACTGTAGTATAGTATAGTCACGGCTGCACTTGGCAGCGCCGCTGCTTCGTGGCGCTGTTGTAGTATAAGGTTGATCGCGATGCGCGCGTGGGTGGACTCAGATGTGTAATACGCGAGAGCGAGACAGAGACGGAGAGAAAGAAAGAGCGTCGACGGCGCCAATTTTCGAAATCGATCGATGTCGCGCGTTCGATTTTTTCGTTCAACGGTCGAATTCGACAGAGTGGGGGGAAATTTTTTTCGAACTTATAGAGATCGAGAAATGGAACGTTTGTAATTTTGGAAGGGAGGAATTTTAAGCTGATTATCGCTGACTAAGGGTTGTTGTTGTCGTTACGCAACATTGTGATAGTATAAGCGGAATAATGACTGGATTTTAATTAGGCTCGTAATCTCTACCTTTGATCGATACAATCATCGCTGGCTCATTGCGTTGCTATGCATTTAATTAGAAATTGAAAGGCTCGTGTGCGTGGGTCTCTGTGTACACTGTACACAACGAGCTACAGAGATAACGATGATCAGAATTCGGACGTTCGAATTAAGAGAGATAAAATGAAAACATAGACAGACACATGTTTTTCCGAGTAACCACGTGGGTGAAAGTCGCGTGTACTGTTGTTTTTCTCGAAATCCACACGCAGCGATTTTTGTACAGAGAAGGAAAAGAAATAACAGAAAGCATGGAAAAATCCCAAATAAATGCGTGTGTGTATTCGATCCAGCGATAAAACCGACGTCGCGTCTAGTAGCCGCAGCAGCGTGTCGAGGAACGTCGCAGTCGATAGTTGTACGTCAATGACGTACGTACATTCGGCCGTGCACGAGGTAATTTTTTATTTTTATAACCGTGACCCTTTGCGCGCCGCAATATGTTGCAACGAAACGATATTGCGATCGAGGCGCGTTAAAGTACGACGATGAAGCCGTTGTTCTTCGGCGAAATGAACTTTGTATTATCTTTCCCCACCCTCTTGTGGTGGTGATTCACCCTCTCTGTCTATCTCTCTCTCTCTCTCTCTCTCTCTCTCCCTCTTCGCTTCGGAGTTTACGTGCTTCAAAGTTCGCACGAGAGTAAGACGCATTGATAATATAAAGATGGATGGGTGGTTGTGAGGGGATATACGCGCGTGGGTGTATCCGTATGCTAAACCCTCCCGAGATTCACCTGCGAGCACCCGACCTGATATCGAAGACATAATCGTCAAGTGCGAGATGTAATCGTGTCGCGAACGTGTGCGGGATATCTTTTTTTTTTTGGAAATCCATGAGCTTAGTTACACAATATGATAATGTAAGCGCATCGCTCGCCGACTACTCGCCACTTTTCGAGCGACGAAAAATAATCGATTATTCGCGCTGCTTCCACATATTCACCTCCAAACGACCATCACACCCCCGTGTGGTCGATCGCGTTTCAGTTTTCACGCGCGCGTTATTTTCCTGATGCGTGTTTGCCGTGCGAGTACGTGCAGGCGCATCGAAAATTGATAATGAACGCGAGGGATAGCGCACGAGATTATTTCCCTCGAGGGCTTTACCTATTTCACGTATTACCTTGTAAATGCACAATCGATTTTTGCGTGAGAAACAAAACGTGTATTTTCTGGGCGATGTAATTTTTCAGTGTGTTTGCTAATGAACGAGTTTGAAGTGGTAATTTAATGACAAAAAAAATTTCTGTCCGATTGCAGTGGTGAAGGGACGAATAGTATCGTTGTTCAAACGTCGTTTTGATTAAAATTTTCAGAAAATCAAAATCGCTCCAATTATTCTATGTCTATATAACGTCGTAATTATTGATTTTTCGTTCAATCATTCTTGTAAACCGTTTATTTATTCCAGCGAATTTTCCGTCGGGTTTTCCGTGATGACGAAAATGATAACGCCTGGAGCACCACGAAATAATAATCGATGCTGTCGCGTTGTAAATATTTTAGTTCAAGGTACGTTATTGGTCGGATGTGCTTGTCACATGGCAACGAGCATCATTCGCAGATAAAAGGAAATGGTACATCAGCACACCGATTACTCCTGGGATAAGGAGCTTTAGCTAGTTAGCTAATGATCGTCAGCCCTTTGAAGATCAGCGAGTGAGTAGTTCGATCGTTTCTTAGCCAAATGGCTAGAAGCGATCGAACTGGATAATAATTATTTTTAATTGTTTTTTGAAGTTGCTGAAAAACAAGAGTTATTATTATTATATTTTTCTGAAAGATGAAGATTTTAACTATCAAAAACTTTATCCAGAATTTGAAAATATTTCTTAGGTTAAAAGATGTTTACGTTGAAAAGTATGTAAAATTGCTATTTTTGCGATATAAAATGATTTTTAAGTCGAAAACAAAGCCTCCAACGGCAAAATCACAAGAGTAACCTTTTGTTTAAAATCGTTCAAGAAACTTGAATATGATTTTTAATTAACAAAACAACGATTTTTTGATTGTTTAAACAATTGTTTTGTTTGTAAAAAATGTCCGGGAGCAAATCCGCCCAGGATATTCGGTTTTAGTGGGTCAAAATACATCAAAATTGGTCCCCTGGAGTATAAAGTTTGGACGGTGACACATCATTCGACTATGTACCCGGCAAAAATCGACTTAAACTAGTTTAATATTCGAATTTTTCGTAGTTGACCGATCATGACACATGGTTTACTGGGCGGGGCCTACACATGTCAGATAGAACGGATATTGGCAGACGACAACAATACAATTTGATTCTTACATAGCGTAACTGTCTAACGAGTACAGAGAGTATAGCGAAATCAGAACACGTCGCAACGCTGCCGAGTAAACAGCTAGTAAGAATCGCTTAGATCGAGGCAAGCGATTTTCGTGAGAAAATAAAAAAAAAAAATTTTTTTATACTGTTAGCGTCTATTTGTGCGCGAGTGTGAGCAGCGCAGAACTATGGGATTTTACCAGTTAAACCAAGTGAAACTCTTGCGAGACGAATTTCTGACGTGGGATGTTAAACAAGACCGTCGTGAATTTCTTCGTCGACTTTGCCCTTTGATCCAAAATCCGTATGTCCGAGCTCCGGATATCTTGGACATCTTTGATCGCGAAGAAGTCGAGTGTCTTCTCGCGGATTCCGTAGAATATCTCACCAGTCGTGGGGGCGACGTACGCGATAAGTCATTCATCGAGTTTGTAGTTAGGTGCGGCTACAGAGATCAGCCCAACGTGCCTATTAATGTACACCGCAGGACTCTGTTGCATCATATTGCCAGATCATCGCCGCACGAAAGATTTTACGGTCTTTACTGTCTCACATTAACAGGCCCATACGGCCCCAAAAGACTTTGCCTCTCGCTGTTCAAAATATACGACACGTTCGTAAATTACATCGACGACGAGTCCGGCTACACGCATTTCCACATCGCCTGCCGGTACGGCTGCGAGGAAATCGTCGAGAAGTTCCTCGAGCTCGGCCAGGATCCCAATATCGTCCAGCAAAAAACGGGTGACAGGCCTCTACACATGGCCGTGAAGTACCGTCAAAGGCGGGTGATGGAATTGCTGTTGAGAGAAGGCGCGGATCCGAATCTGGTCGACAAGTACGAAGAAACAGCTCTGCACGTTATGGCCGCCCAAAACGGCGGCGACGATGATTTCTCCGAGAGGGTGTTCGAGCTGACCCGGGACGAATATCGTCCACTAAAGATCAACGCCCGGGACTGGCGGGGCAATACGCCGCTGCATTACGCTCTGTATTTTAACCGTAGAATACTGTCCAAATTGCTGCTGGAGAACGGCGCCGATCCAAATTTAGAGGACGAGTGTGATAACACACCGTTACTGTTGGCTCTGCAACGTAACAACGAGAAGATGGTCGATTCACTGATAAGACGCGGCGCCGATCCCGATCTCAATGTCAGAGGCTCGACGGCTCTGCACGTGATTTGTAAGACGGACGAGCACGACAAATCCGCCAAGGTGTTGTTCAAGATTTGCGACGAGATGAATCGGACGGTACAGGTCGAGGCTCGAGACTACGCGGGTAAAACACCGCTGCAATTGGCCGTGACGAATATGTTGCCGAATACCGTCGAGCTACTATTGAAGCATGGCGCTGATGTCGCCAACTGCGTCTTCCCAACTGCCATTAAACCGCCAGCTTTGAATCGTCGTGATTCGTTGGGTTTTAAAATGAGGGTGGCGTGCGGTGCGCTGGCCGTCGCCGAGCATCTCCAGTCAAACGGCTACGATTTTAGCCGAAGCGACGCCTTGGCGATCATGAAATTTTTCGATGAGCACGAATTGTTCAAGAAGTCGTCTACGGAAGTCGAAGAGAGTTGGTACGACGACGACGAGGAGTACGCCAGCAAAGCGAAGAAAATAATGATAACATCTGGGACGTCGCTCTACGACGTGCTCAAGTTGCGGCCCGAAGAGGAGGATAAGCTACTCACGTACACGGACTACTACGAGTTCACGCACCAGTACAGGGTGTGGAGGCCCAATGAACCCCATTACAGGACTACTATTAGGCATCTGTGCGAAAAAATGTCCAGAGGATTTTTTCGGCGCTGGGCACTGGATGATTTCTGGGAGCTGATCCATAAGAGGCTGCCGACTGAGTGCTGTGAGATCATCCTCGACGATCTAACGAACGAAGACTTGTGTCATATTAGCCTGGCGGCGGCTGGCGAGCGGAGCTCGCGATAACGATGAAGACATTTCCAACATTTTTTGTGATACATTTTCCAAGCACACTACGCTTTTACTATTAGATCCTTATTTCTAATTAAATTTAGGAAAAAATAAATTAAACAACTTAGAAAATGGTAAGAAAGAAATTGAATCTAAGTATTTTCAGATACTTATAAGACAATTTGTAAAAGTAGGTAATTAAAACTTAGACCGAGCGATAAAAAGTTACCAAAAATTAGAGTGTAAGGAAATAATAATCCTATAAAAAATGGAAATTTTAATCTATTTTATGTGCGAAATTTTAATTAATAAAATTAATTTTTCTCATAATTACATCTTCTATTTATTTTACACTTATAAATTAGCTATATCATGATATCTCCTTCTATTATTCTGGTCTGCTGAGTCCGAGTATAACAAAAAACACAGTCATACGCGCGTGCGAGAGCGAGAGAGAAAGAGATACGCGCGTCGAGTCTCGGCAGCGGGCAGCAGCAGAAAGCAGTTCTATGTAGCTGGCGCTACAGCCAATCACAGCGCGCAGCGCAAACCGACGCTGTATAGGCACTTATACTGCCAAAGTCGCGCTCGCTCGGACGGACGGACGGACGGACGCTCGGTTTTCACGGGTTTACCCCTAATACCAAACGCGAATATAGATGTTTCACATAAAAAATAACTAAAATTGAAATTAAAATTTATATATAATTTCTACGTGAATTATCTGAAAATTTTGCGTTAGCTTCATGTAAAATATGCTTATCTTTTATGATAAAATATAGTTTCTAAGAAGGAAGCAAAGTATAGTGAATGCATTTTACATACACGTTGCAACGTCGCGGAAGGTGACTTGGAAGAGCTGATCAGTTCATGGCAAATCAACTGTCAGATGGAAGAAGAGCGACGAAAATTTTTCCGCGTACTTTATCTTTTAACCAAAAATTGGCATGGCCAGCCTCGCAACCTCTGGGGCATTTTTTGGACCGAGTAGAAATAGAATATCTTCTCTTGAATTCTATAAGTTGGAATGCAATGATGGCAAACCATTGACGCATAGGACCATACCACTATAAGCTACTAATATATTGTTCGCTTAAAGGGTTAATGTAGTCCGGGGTTTTTTTAAAATATACGAAAGGTTCGACCTGAACCACGTGTACGAGGAGTTTAACGCGTTTCCATGTGTCATTCTTCGAGCTCGGACAGATCGATCCCAATCTCATCGTGGAAAAATTCCCTAATTCCCCGCTATATTTGACTCTGAAACACGACGGAAAACAAGTTAACGAATCGCTGCTCAGAGGCGGTGCTGATCCAAATTGGGCTGACAGGAATGGATTGACAGTTCTGCACACTATTTTTTTTATCTTTATTTATGATGAAATCTGTCTGATTTTTTTGCATCGTTTCCATATCTGTAAAATTTTGACATGTTCGGTATAGCTCGATTTTCACGAGCTCAGTTTCGCCCTTTTGTCAAGAACTCTGAATATTAGATCAATAGTTTAAGGAAATTTTTTAAAAGCAATACAAAAAATTAAAAAACTTTCTTTTATTAAAAATAAAGTTTCCTGGTCAGAGAATAATTTTTCAAAAATACATTATTATAAAATTATTTGATTTTAAATTTAGCAGGAAAGAATTTTACAACTAACAGTAAAAAATAATTAAATAAGATTATTATAAAAACTTGTTTTGTCAATGCTTACTGCAGTTATGTATAATTTAGTTTTGTTTAATCGTACATGTATTCTCGTATTATGAAAATTTGGTCTGCCAATGTTCAAATTATACTTCAACGACATGGTTCATTCAGATATCACGAATATAAATGAAGAAGCCCAAAAATGTATGGATCTCTTCGTCACTCCTCGATTTCCTTTGTTTGCACTCACTGCAAAATGCACCTTTATTTGGCCTGCCCAAAACTCACGTATAAAATCTTTAGGCAGATTTTTGGTCGTGTTATATTTATCATGGCTGATGATTTTTTCAGTAAGTATTTTTCATGAAAAGATCCAGTGAATATTTGGATAAAATCATACCATGGAAGAAAATTATTATATTCCTAGATATAAGACTATTAATTATAAAGTTATGCATTTGTTTTTAATATTAGACTATATATTTAGACCGTGAAGTTATTTGAAGAACTTGAAGAAGCCAATGCTGATCGTAACAGTATAATTGAATGTATTATGCAACTTTTATTGTACTCAATAATACATGTCAGTTACATTTTTATCATATTAAAATTCGACAATGTAAGCTATTTTTTTTCTTCAATACAATATTTTGTTCCTTCATTTCATGGAGATAATCATTAATAAACTATTATTTTAGATCACAATGTTCTTGTCAATGATTTTCAGAATGTTTGATAGAAGGGATTCGACAGGGCAAGATATACTCCATAAAATAATCAAAAAGGCCTTATAGTAGTGTACTATTCAAGCGGGTAATGACTACATGTTTTCAAAACCATTGACATTAATAAGCTCAATAAATTTAATTCGTTGCTTCACAGTTGGCTTTCTCATATCATGTACAAGCTACGTAACATCTCCAGTAGCTAGTTCTATTATTTATTCGAAGCTATTTCCAGATAATAGTACACACGAAAAAATTGTGCCATTGAAGATCGAATTTTTTCTCGACGAAGATGAATACTATTTTTACATTATTGTCATACAATTTTTTATTTGTGTTTACCACGCCGTAATTGTAGGAGTTTTCACTTATCACCAATGCCTGATCGCAGGCGTTATCGTTGGACTGGGTCAATGTTTAAAGTGCGTAAAAACTTATGAATTTTTCTTCTTAATTTGACTTATCACGAACTGCTTATTATGAAATTTAGTTATTACTTCGATGAATTAGACAATGAAATCGATGACACAATTCCCGAGCCTTATACAACTAAAAACGATTTAATTTGCGAAAAACTCAAGACCATAATTCGTCTACATCAAAATTGTATCGAGTGAGTTACTTTTCTTACTAGTAAATTTTTTTTTCTAATCATTTTAAAATTCTAAAGTTCACTAATTTAAATCGTAACTCCATTTAGATATTTTAAATGAGTAATGTGATAAAAAATAGTTTTTGTGATAACAATTATAAATAAAAAAATTCATTCGCAGATTTCAGTCTTTTTGTAACTCTTCGTGCAACAATTAGTCCTGTGGGATTTGGAATATTGACAGGAAACGCATTCAATCTCGTTTTAACTGGAACACGGGTAAGTATATGAAGAAATGGCGAAGATAATCTCAACAAACTCACTTTTACATAAATTCAGATGATAATTTCACTGCAAAATTCGGACATGACTGAAGCTGGCAGAATGTTGGCTGCATTTAATGCTACTCTGATTGTTATTGTTGTAGTATGTATTCCAAGTCAATTGATGAGCAATACCAGCTATGAGTTTTTCCTTCGATGGTAAATATTAGGTTTGGGTGAGTACTTGATTTTTCATGTTCGGAAAAAATGATGAATAAATGATGGTATGAAAAATCGAGTACTCTATTACTATTAGTTCGAGTACCCGTAGTAGAGATCAACTTTTACAAGTAAAAAAAATATACAGTTTATTACAAGTAATTTGTATCATTTTCACTTAGCTATTGCGCAAACTGGTATAACTATCCGATAAAAGCTCGTCTGATGTTGATGATGGCAATGGCAAAATCAATAAAACCCATTGTCTTGGCAGCCGGGCCGACGATCGATTTGAATTTTGGCACTTGCATTTCTGTAAGCTGGACGATTAACTTTTTGCTTCATTGAAAATTTTCATAAACAAAATGTTATTTTCTATGGGTAATAAAAGGAGCGATTTCGTATGTGGCAACTTTCAGATCAGTGTATGCTTCTATGTAAAAGGTGGATAATAAAAAACTTGAATGAAACGAAGTTATATTAATGTTATTTAAACTTTATTAATACGTGCTCCGTTTTTTCCCACTTTTTACATCTAGGAAAGATTTAAATGCATCATTCCAGAAATCAACACACTGCCTAATAAAATTTTCATCATTAACTATTTACATTCTATTGTGTAGAATATTATACTCATTCCGAAATTTATTTTTAATTTATTTTTATTTCATCGTGCACGTGTTCGTTGTCACAAAAACGTGCCGATTAATTAAGTTTTTCCCTTTCATCCGACACGCTACGAGCTACAACCAAGGTCTAATAACGATTTCATAAATTATAATGTTTCCGTTTTTAAAATTCCCGTTCAGTTCTTCCTGATCAGATTTTATTTAATTCAAAAAGGTCAAGATGAAACCTGATTACACAAGATAATAACTATGCTGCAAATATTGAATAGACGTGGAGCTCATTCTGAAAAATTGATAAGACTTGCACGATTTTCGCGAATCACTACATTTCTTACACGCGCCAAAGTCAATCTTAACGCGAGAAATTCCAGCTATTTATGAATGAACGAGTAGTCCTATATAAAAGGCCTACATATATATGATGCCCGATTATGTATTGGGAGCGGTTCGTGGCGATAACGGCGCGTAGCGATCATCGCGGGGCCGGCTGGCGACGTAAATATTGACTCCTCTGTGTTATATTATGCTTATGCTGCGTATGCTACGTACAGGTAGCAGCTGCACACTGTATAAGGATCTATATAGCATATATAATCGCTCGGTGGTCGTGTGCCGTTCTCTGCTCCTGCGACGATGCTAACCGGCCGCGCGCGTCTCGGCTCGTGCTAAAACTACATATATATATAGCATAAAGCGTAAACTGCTGCCACTGCTGACACAATACAGAAGTGCGCGGCGTGCAGTGTATCCGTAGGGGTTGTTGTGTCTGTCTCGCTCTCTTGTATGTACATTCTCTCTTTCTCGGGGGCAGATGATTTCGCCGAATTAACGACGACTGCGTGCAGAAGTGCATACGCGCGTTCGTATGTGTGCGTGAAGTAAACGAGATTTGTGCACAGCACAGTGTGTTGTGCGAAAAGTTGCAGCGCGTGTCGAGCGAGACGCGCCAGCAGAAGATACATATACGAGTCTCGCGATACAAGACACTGTGTGCCCCGTGTATAGAGTGCTGCAGGCTGTTTGGTAGTGAAAAACAAAAAAACAACGACGACGACGACGACGACAACACAAACATGACGAGGATAACGACCTGGTGACAGCGGGGGCGAGAGCGAGATGAGGGACGTCCAGGAGACCGGCGACGTGAGCGGCGGCGAGAGGCTTCTACCCGAGCCCAAAGCCTACCTGCGCTGCTTCTACGAGCTCTTCAAGAGCATCGCCGAAGCCCAGAGGTCGGTTCCAAGTCCCTTCCAAAAGAACCCTTACAATTTTTTTATTACGATAACCTGCGCACCCCCGCGTCACCGATTGATTTTCATTTGTTATTCTTGTTTTTTACTTACGTTATTTGAATTCGATTGTTGACAAATGATTTCGGCATTCGACTTTATTGCGGTTGATTGTCGCTACGAATGTTTATGATGCTCGGGCTAAAATGACGTTCGATGCGAGCGGAGGGTTAACGGTGCGTATAGGGGTTGCCAGGAGAGCGAGAGAGTTAACCTAAAATTCGAATGTTTTGATTTCAAGGGATGCTTTTTTGCAGACTTACTTGACGAATTGTTTCTCGACTTTCGGAAAGTTTGAAAACAATTATGATACACACCTCGATGGTTTTTTCTTTTGCCGCGTATTTGGAAAATTTTTGAAAATTATTGCCATTACATTTTATATTTGAAATTCGAACGTTCCACTGACGTAACGTTTTCAATGCACGAACGATGGATAGGTATTAATTTTATAAGAAAATAATACGTATTCGAGAGAAATATTCTTTAATACAAATTAAAACCGGTATTTTTACAGTATAATTAAATATTTATATTTTAAATTTTAATGCGAAGAGAAAAATAATGTTTAAACACTACACAGGATATCCTTTAAAGATTTTTCAAACTCATGAGTCTTTATTTAATAGTTTTTTCTCTTATATAATTTTTTTTATTTCAAATAAAATGCAATTGTTGGAATTCTAACACAATAATCTCTTATGATATTTACAATGACTAAATTATTAATACTTTTTCAGGCTGAAAGGTGAATGGAAGAAGAACAGAAAAAACAAAACAAAAAAGAAAGACAAGAAAAAGGTAACACACGTTCATTCAATTTAATTTCTCTTTAATGAACTATCTATTGATGATTATATTTCTTTTTAGATTGATATCACTGGAGAAGTGACATGCACCGGTACACCTGAAATTGAAGTTTCCAGTAACGCATCAGCTTTTGCAGTTTTTGCAAATGTCAGAAGTGCAGTTCTAGACAAGCATGCCAGAAAAATTAATGATGCTTACAGAGCCTCACACTGTACTTCTCCTCCACCTCCAGAATTTAGTGATAGTATAGCATCTGAAAGTGAAGAAGACAACCATGGATCAACCACACAAAATTTACCAAAGATTGTTGGTATAGGTTTAAGGAGTGTTTTCACTCTCATGAAAGAAAGTCGTTCGATAGAACCAATTTTGTGCACAAAAGCTTTATGTGCACTTTTAGATGTATTACAAGGGCAATTACCAGAAGGTTTAAAGAATGAACCTGATGATGTCATTGGTATGTTTAAAATACATTTTATATGCAGTCTTGTTTGGATTCTAATAATTATATATTATGTTTAGATCCATTATTTGAATTATTACTTGATCTTGCCACATCCCATGGACCTGAATCTACTGCAGCTAATGATGGAACTCACTTGACGGCAGTTGCCTGTGCTTGTTTACTTAGTTTAGTTGTTGTACGTGGAGATACTGGAAGACTATTGGCTACTATAGCTGCTTTACTTATGAGTCCTAGAGCTCTTGTAATGCAAAATGTACAGGTAATGAAAAGAATCAAATCATTTTTTTTGAAGAGTATAATTTATCATGTAAAATTTATTTTAAATCATTTTTCTAGATGCCAGTGGTTCTCACTTCACTTCAAAGAAGTGTTCACGCAGTTCTGCTTGGCAAATTAGTTAGACCAGATTGGATTACTCATGGTGTTCCTAAAACTTCAAAAATTTACACTTCAGTTCTTAAGTTACCAAAAGATATTAATAATTTAGTTATGAATGGACGCAGTTTTGTTAGTGATGGAAAATATTTGTATCTTCATACTAATCGTGGTTTGTTGAAGATTGGAAATGGTCATGGTGGAACTATATGGGGGCATGTGTACGCTCATAAACCTGATTTTTATCCTTCAGAAACTGGATGGATCGGTTATGCTAATGTAAGTTTAACTTTTGCTTAATAAATTATTACCTAGCTTTGATTTTAAATGACATCTAAATTTCAGAGTTCCTTGTACTTCAAATACTCACCTAAAAAACAATGTGAGTTAATGATATTAGATCCTGAAACTTTATCGATAAGAGGCATAGCTGTATTGGAAGGTAAGGATTGGTCTTCATCTCTTATGTTTTCTGATGGTGAAAATTTGGGAATGATCACGGCTGGTAAAGATGTGAGTATTACTATATTTTTATTTTATGACTTTATCATTAAAAAAACTGAAAAAAACAATCTAATATTTACAGGATGGATTTGTGGTGCGTACAATAAATACTTTCAGTAACCCTGTTACTGTTACATCAGAATTACCTCTGAAATTGGCTCGCAAATGTGTCGACGTTTTTGGCTACGCAAATTTTGATGAAGAACAGTCGAGTTATATTCTAAATCCTCGTTGTGATGATGAAATAGCACATGTTGCCGCAGGAAAGGAGTTTATGCTATTGAAAACTGTGTCAGGAAAATTGATGTACTCTGGGAAGGGACGATGTATTGGCATGAGAAATAATTTAAGATCAAATAAATGGCAGGAAGTGGCATTATCGAGGAAGAACAAAGTTGTCGATTTTGCGGTCGGTCACGAGGGACAACATGTAATAATAATTCTCGACGATGGGTCTGTACTCTTTGCTGGAACAGCGAGACGAGGAGAAGATGGCGATACTAGTAAATACTCTTAAAAATTATTTTAATTTTATTCCATTAATTTTATACACTACTAATTGGAATTGTTACGTACAGATAAAGTTCGTCAACCAAAGCCATCCAAACCAAAGAAAATGCAAAAGATTGACGGTAACTTCATCGTAGATGCAGCATGTAACAATGGCACAACAGCATTAGTTACAAAAGAAGGTACACTGCTCATGTTCGGTAAAGATACACTTTACAGCGACGAAGCAACGGGACTCGTATCGGATCTCAAAGACGTATTCATTATCAAAGTTGTTTTGGGCAAAGCTCACGCAGCCGTGCTCACTAATAAAGGTCATCTTTATACATTTGGCATCAATAATAGGGGTCAGTGTGGTAGAGATTTTTCCGGCACTTATTCATCTAGTAAGGAAATTAACGTCACCGCCATGGAAACAGGGATTGCGGATGACGATGAAAATGCTGCAAACGGTGGTAAGATTCGCATCGTTTTTGATTAATTTTTTTGTTCTTTTGCTTTATGTTACTTTTATTAATTTTTTAAGAACATTTTTGTTTGATTTTTAAAGTTTTTAAAGCTTGTGGATTTTTGATTTTTAGTGAAAAAAAAGAGAAAGAAGAAACGAAATCATTATTGTATAAACGTGAATAGAGCAGTGGACAAATTTGTAAAAGGTTTTATTTTATTTTTATTTTCTTTTCCTTTAAATTCTAATCCTTTGTTCTAATCTTTTGTTACCATTTCATTGTTTTTTCATTGCACTATAAATTTAGACGTGCATGCCAAAACTCTCGTCACAAAACGTTCGCTTAAATTTCCAGAGAGTTTAGAACAAAATTACGATTGGCCAGAAGCCAAAGGTATCATCAGAGTCGACGGTATGTGCCCGCCAGGCCAGCATCAATGGAAGCTTCGGGCTTGCATGATATGTACAGTCTGTCGCGAATGTACAGGCTACAGTATTTCGTGCCTGAGCAGCACTCGTCCCGATCGAAATCCCGGACAGTAAGTTGAAATTTGTCATTACTCGAGTGACACCTGTTGATATACGTAATTTATTTTATTTCATTTTTTTTACAATTCGCAGAGAGTGCGGCTGTGGCGAGGGTGACAGCGGTTGCGCCGAATGCGGATGCTGCAGACTCTGCGCGAACGAAAGTTGCGATAACGGCGGAGACATACCGATCTTGAGACCACCTGCCGGTAAGTCATAGTCAATTAATCGATGTCCATTCAAATGGTATGAAGAATATTTTCTTATACCATTTTAGCTTGTGGAAGTCCTCAAATATACGATTTTGCAGTAGGGGGATATCTGAAGAAACGTTTCGAGGAGAAGAAGCCCAAGCAATGGAAAGGATCTAATAATCAGCAACGAGTGGGAGCAGGTGCGTACACAATTCGTACGAGTAATCTCGAATTCATTTCTTGAAATAATTTAATTCCTATCTGATTTTAATTCAATTTTGTCTTATAGTGCACAAATCGCTCTCTGCCAAACGCCTAGCCACTGTAGCGGGTTCATCGGCGCCCGGCGAAGAAGTCGTAAACGACGGCAGCGACATAGAACGAGGCGAATCCACTCGAGTTGCCAGTATTCCACCGGCTCGGGTCCACTTTCCCTCCGACAGTCCCGTGGCCCAAATCGCCTGCGGTCTTCATCACACTGTCGTTCTTTTACAGAATGGCGAAGTTTATACTTTTGGCAGTAATATTTACGGCCAGCTCGGCGTCGGAAATCTGATTGCTCACGCTGGCCCCATGATGGTCGATATACCAGGCACGGCGGTCCAGATAGCCGTGGGTAGTAACCATACCGTAGTGCTCACGGCTAAAGGGGAGGTTTACGCATTTGGAGCATATCAGAAAGGTCAACTTGGTATGAACTGGTGGGAAGATGAGTTGCAACATCAGGATCGTAAACACTCCGACGGTGCAAATACAGCTTCGGGGTCGCTCAGTAACAATCGAGATAAGGAACGGACTCAACCTTGGCACAGTTTTCCCAATGCCGTGCCTAACATTGGATCCCGATGGGGTAGAAAAGCCACTTGGATAGGGGCATCGGGTGATCAAACATATGTCAAGGTATAATTTATTTTTAAAATCAATTTTGAATTTTTCTCAAAAATGGATTTTTTTTAAGGTCGACGAAATCAACAGTATAAGCTTGACAAGAAGCTCCGTCATGGCCAACGACTCGTGTATACTGTTGATTCCTCACCAAACCGAGTATCGCAATAGTTTCAAGTGCCTGGTAATCAATAAACGGGACGGTACGTGCAACAGTTTCAGCGGCTCCGAGCAGATCGATTTCAACAATTGCGCCGCTTGTCTGGATCCGCTGTACAACGGCATTTGGGCCTTCAATCCTTCGACCAACGAAATCAGCTATTACAACGTTATATCAACGGAAGCTCGCGCGATTCCTAATCTCGAAGCGTCTATTCTCAGTTCCGGTCTGGCGCTGCCCGTGGTACCGAATTGTTACATAACCAGGTCGCAGGCGGCCATGCACTTGTTAGCGTGTCTGGATACACTGACTCAAGCGCAGGATGAAAAATTGACTGTGACCGAGGGAAACGAGAACAATCATGTAGTTAATGGTAAAAATTATAGCAGAGAAGATTTCGCTATGGTTTCTAGATTTGAGAATCATGGTGGAGGTTGGGGCTATTCCGGACAAAGTATCGAAGCTATTCGATTTATGGTTGATACTGATATCTTATTAGGTGAGTGTTAATCTACCTGCTATTAATCGTTGTTGTTTATTGTTTATCGTTGATTCAATTCGTTTTTTTGCAGGTGGTTACGGCTTGTTTGGCGGTCGTGGAGAGTACACGGCTAAAATTAAACTATTCGATATCGGTTTGGAGGGTGGCGAGGAGGAAACGGACGGCGACTTATTAGCCGAAACGGAGGAGGTACCATACGAATGCGAACCACGGCAGAAGTACTCGATTCTGTTTAACGAGCCGATACCTCTGCAAGCCAATCGATGGTACGTCGCTTGGGCCAAAGTCAGCGGGCCGTCCAGCGACTGCGGCTCGGGTGGTCAAGAAACAGTCACGGCCGAGGATCAGGTGGTGTTCAATTTCAAAACATCGAAGGAGGCTAATAATGGAACGGACGTCAATGCCGGCCAATTACCTCAGCTATTGTACAGGGTAACGACGCCGGAAAATCAAAACTTGGGCCGGAAGCGCGATCAAGCGGAACCCGTGTACATAGTGAAGCGCGAATTCAGTCGAACCGTTACCGAAGAATGTTTTCAGTCGTTGATATCGCTGCTACAGTGGAGCTGGAATACTCTCAAAGCCAGTGCGGTCGATACCAATTTACAAACCAATACATTCCCAATGCATATCATGGTCGAGATGGATCGACTCGTGTATATCAGTAAAGCTAGTCTAAGATTAATCAAAATGTACACTAATGAAATATATCCAAATCAAAACTGTAAAAAAACGCCCTCGGAGAGCGTCAGACTGGCCGAGTGCATCGGAGAAGTTCGAGCTCTGCTGCGTCAAATATTATCGGATTCCGTGTCCACCACCACAAGCGCCAAAACGAAAAGCGGAAAGACTCGGGCGAACAAAACTTGCCTGGGCCAATCCATGACGGGTGCAGTGCTCGACGAGTGTTACAAAACTTTCGTCGCCTGCTATCACGCGTTCTATCCGACGGCCTACCTCAAGTGGACCTCCCTGTGCGAACTTCTGGCCGAGATAGATAAGGAGCAAGGCATCACGAGCAAAGATCGACTGCTGTCGGCCGTGCTGGCCTCGCTCTGCAGTTCGACCGTCAGGCTGCGATGCACATTCCCGATTCTCAACAACGTGATGGATTGCAGCGATAGCGTCAAACGTCAGCTCAGTCCCTCGGATAACGCTGGACTATTGATGATGAATCCGAGCGAAGTCCATCACTATCCGATATTGGTCGAGCAAATAAGTTATAAGAGTCAAGTCGAAAGTACCGGCAAACAAATTTTGAACTGGTCCTTTCGGGAAGTTCTAGATAGGTAAGTTTTAAAGACCTCAACAACGATTCAAATAAGTTCCCTCATATAATGTCTTGTAATAATGATGTTCGCAGATTATTAGACCTCATTTTGATCCCGGTGAAACGAAGTCTGAATCGCGAAAAAAGCCAGTCACTGTCTCATCTAGTCTTGCACTGCTGTCACCTATTAGCTCGAGTGATAAGCGAGCTCACCGCCTACTCCAATGGCAGCGAGGACGAACTGCAGGCGGCCTGTTATAGATTAATGTACACCACGCCGTCGCGTTTCACGCGGGTCAACCAGACTCGCTCGTGGAACACGGGCAACGGCTCGCCCGACGCCATTTGTTTCTGCGTCGACAGGCCCGGTATCATGATCGCCGGCGTTGGAATTTACGGCGGCGTGGGAGTCTACGATTACGAATTAGAATTGCTGGACGACGTGAGTTGATTCGATCACCTGAGACATTTCTTGTGTATTCACGATTTTTTATGATTTCAGCGAAATAATTCCGGTAACGATCCATCGCACACTCAGCACTGGAGCAGTTTAGATTTTACGAGAGGCTCTTTTGGTCCCGACGACTGCATCAATGACGTCGTCGAGCTCAAATTCGATAAACCCATCCCTATCAAGGAGAGAGTTAAATACGCCATAAGGCTGAGAAATCGCGGTGGCCGAACCAGTAACGGCGACGGTGGTTTAAGAATCGTCAAAGGTCCAGATGGTACTTCGTTCACGTTTTCCGCTTGCTCTCTAAGTTTTAACGGTACCACGCAGGCAAGAGGGCAGATTCCACATATCTTATACTATTCGAATCCTTTGGATTCGAGCGATCACCATACGAGTAAGGCAATGGCTGAGGTGCAAGCACGAAAGTGTACCTTAGCCATGACAGCCACGATAATTCAGCGGGCCAATGACATACTCGCATTAGCGAGAGAAAAAATCGACCAAGTCAACGTCAACGAGATAGTCGGTGATTCGGCATTCGTGACGACACTTTTGCCTCTGACTACAGCGTATATCATTCCATTAGCTACATCCGACCCAAGGGTAAGAGTTTAATCGAGCAAATTATACATATTTTTCTCGAGAGAAAATTCATTTTGGTATCATAATTTTAGAGTGGAGTTCAAGTCCTAACTCTCATACAAGAGATGTTGCCTCACGTAACGGCATTGAATCTTAGTCTGGCGCTTAAATCATCGCAATCGTCCCTCGGCCGTCACGAGGGTGAAAATCAGCAGGCACCGCAAACAACGTCTTATTACTCTTCGGTAACCACAACTAGTCATTATTATACGTGGTTGGAGAGCGAGCATCCCTACCGGCCGGCCTCAGTTTCTTACTACAGAGCTACATTTCCCGACACGGTCAAGTGGATGACCGTCGAGTTCACCCCCGACTGCGGCACTGCGCAGCCCGAAGATTATTTGCAAGTGTACATTCCGAATAATGATGCCACTTCGTCAAAGTAAGTTATCAAATTGGACTTCGAATGTTACTTTCTGAGAGCTTCTGTAGAGTGCATTAAAACTGAAGAGTCAAATGATGATAAATTAATTGGTTTCAAGACACAAGCCTTTCAACGCATTTATTCAGTTCAGCTAGCTTTAAAAACTGGATTTCGTATTATATTTAATTTTAATTGTTTTTAAGAAAACACTACTGATTGATTGAACATATTTTTATCAAATTATTTTATTTATCAAGTATTCAAAAACTATTATTCATTTTCACTTAGAACAACGGAGAACATTAATTTAGAAGAGAACTCGGTGTACTGTCCGGTACTGCATAAACTCAGCAACGTTCAGAGTCAATGGCCCCAAAATGCAGTCGTTTTGCCTGGAAACGAAGTCATATTTTCTCTCGAAACCGCGTCCGACTACATGAAGGACGAAAGATCCATCACTTACGGCTTTAAATGTTTGGTCATTGGTTACGATTGGATACCGACCAACTCCGGACTGAAAAATCTCGAGATCGAATTGTCGTTTCTCGGTGGTGCGTGCGCCGCTAGTCTGATGAAAAAGAATCTTGGACTACCCATGGTACAGAACGAATGTAAGTCGAATCTTTTCTTTTCTTTTTTCAATCATTTGTTTCGATAAAAATTAATCGATTCGCAGCTGAAGACGATATGGAAGAAGATCCGGAACTGGCGCAAGAAACCGCGAAGAGGATATTCACGATGCACTCGGCTTTGCTGGGTCGAGGATTCGCGCTCGCGGCACCACCCACCGTGGCACAAGGCCTCGACGGCGTTCTTCCATTCAGGTAGGTCTTTTGAAAATTCATACATTATAGTATACCTGGATTTCAACGTGCGTTAACAGTGGTTCGTAAAGCGTAAAACTCTCCGAAAGCATCGTAACGCATTTACGTCGCTTTCACGAATTAGCGTCGCAGCCAAATGAAAACAAGCCAGAGAGAAAGAGAAAAAACTATCCGTGTAATGTACTTTGACACGCACGCGTTATGTGTTATTGCATCTGGCGCTTGACATCGTTACGCATGGTTGAGTAATACAACCGCAACTTTTCGCATTCAGCAACTACTACGACGACGATTTTACTGACACGAGCGCCGCAGCAGCAGCACATTTATCAAGCACGCACACGCGCGCACGCTTGAACGTTGAAAAGTCATTAAATAATTATCATAAAACTATTAAGCGTTTGTCGCGCTGCTGCTCCCATGTATAAAATGTAATATAACGGTCTGCGCGTTTGCGGCAGCAGCAGAGGTCCTCTTTTTTTTATTTTAATTATTTTCTTTTTTTTGCAGCGAGTATGCAAATCTCTCTCTTGCGTGAGCGTGCACGGTTCCGAGTTTACGAAAAAAATACGCTAAAAAAACAAAAAGAAGAACAAAATAAAAAGCAATTTGCGAAGCAAATTACAATTAATTCAGCGCGTATACATCAGCTCACGCCCATGAGCATAATTAACGTATATAGCATACACAACACATCCCATCCGTCCTGCAGCGGCAAATGTTGCAGCAGCAGCAGCGAACGCGTCAAGTCAGCGAGATAAGCCGTCGTGTGTACAAGCGATGCATTTGTACTTGTATATATAATATGCAAGCTGCTAATCAGAAGTGAAAGGCTCGGACGCGCTTATCCCATTAATTCATCTCCGCGCGTGTGTCTTCGGCGTCTTTTTTTCTGGCTGTTTTATTTTCGATGCCGCGCGCGTCCTTTTCACCGGAATTTCGGCTGTACGAGAGATGAAATATCTGTCTCGTGTAACCTTTTCAGTCACTGATTTAGCGCGTCGACAACTCTCGGTGCGCGCATTGTGCAAAATAACGTCTCTTGTGCTCTGCATCGCGTACAAAATTTTATAAAAAAAATTGAAACTTGTAACCCGTTAACGAGGCACAAAGCGCAAAGACTCTATTATACACAATACACATTGTAATTGATTTAATTCGGTCTTTCTCAACCGACTGAAAAAGAAAAGAGCTCAAAGTTGAGCCAGTAGCAGCAGCAGCAGCGCAACGTAATTTTAAACTTGAGCAGCTTTAAACTTTCATACTCCATGAGCATCGGAGCTTTGCGTATACGGAGAAAACCAATGAATATTAAATGGATGCATTAAGGCTTGCGCGCGCGAGCTCGCGCGTATAGATATATATAATATCGTCGTGTATCTATATAGCTGCTCCACGCCGAGTACGCATTCTAAGACGATGATACGTTTAATCTTCATAATAAGATAGCGTCTGAAATAATTTAGCACCGCCCAAGTATTTTCCATACGATTATCTGCTTAACTGAAATTTCAGCGTCAATGTCATAATTATACTACGCCGCGCGCGCGGTATCAAGACTCTATTGTTGCAGTTATTACCTTCGTTTCAGTTTCATATACTTTATATATATGCGCGCGAGATATCGCCCGCGTCGGGGTATGGCGGCGAAGCTTTTGAATGTATAAAGCGCGTTGATTGGCCTCTATTATGGTATGCATAGAACACAACGCCCGAGATTACGTCCCGAAAATGACCGGAGAATTTACAAAATATTTTCGCGTAGAAAAAAATAAGATTAAAAAAGAAAAAAAAAAAACAAGCTTAATAATTAGAAGCAAGCTACTGATTTGTTACAGCGCGTTTATAAAGTCGAGAAAATAACAGTGATTAAGTCGTCCTCGCTGCGCGTGTAGTCGATACATAAGTCTCGGGCGCTATCGGATGCAAATAATCCCGCAGGGAGATCGCGTACAGCGATATCCAATTTTATTTTTCGTCGCTCGTGCGCTTGAAAAAAGATCGTGATATTTTTGGGATGCTGCCGCACAACGAACGAGGCAAATTTGACGGTAAATCAATAATAAATGGTAATACTTTTTTTTTTCTAAACTCCGCGAGATTCAACGTAAGATAATTAATTCACGACGATTAATCGACGAAGAACTTGTATTTATATCAGCTCGATCGATGATTAATTAATTAACCGATATACTTCATGGGTCGATGGTATATTTTTTTCTACTATCTAGGCACAAAGCAATCGTGTAATAATATATTACGAGGCAAAAGGTCCCCTCCTCGGCTCGTATAACACAACGTGTGACTTTGATCTATACCGACGAAAAGCCGCAAAAATCGATTAATCCTCTCCTCTCCCCCGTCTGCCTTCTTCTTCTGCGCCCCGCGACGTGCTTTATAGCCTGAAACGCGCGCGCGTGTGTGTGTAGGCGCGCAGCATGAAATTTCTGGCCTCGGCGTTATATGCCCGACACACAATGCCATGTCTCTAACGATCATACCTATACGGAGGTATTCGCGCGCAGCTAAATCTTAACGTGTCCGTGCTTATATGTATACATCATCGCCATAACGCGTACGTACGTGCTCCGAAGCACGCACGAGAGAAATAGTTATTAACATAGGCAAAATGTTTATTGTATATCGCAACGTCAGGAATACAGGCTCGACGTTGAAAGGCGAAATGTTTATCGTGCGAGAATAATTCGTTAGCGCGATGAATATATGCTACGCCGTGGCAGTTACATACGTATACACGTAAATGTAAACATATCATGGTATAGTACCGCAGTTATGGGGGTTTGCCCGCGAGCGAACGGCGACGACAATGATGATTTTTAGATTCGGTCGTGTTGATGGATCGAGTTTCCACACGCGTGAATATATTCACCGAGATATATATCCTACGTATCCGACGTTGATGTTCTTCTTTTTTATACGACTTGGAGATTTTTTTGGGCGGTAAACTCGATATTACATTCAAATTACAAAGTACGCGTCTATGTACTGCTGCGCGCGAATGGAAAAATTTAGCATTTTTTTTTGCGTGTACAGTGTAATGATACATAACGCGTGTATGCACGAGACAGCCCCGAGCAGGATAGATCGTTGCATTTCATTCTCCGTTCGCGCTCAAATTGATACCTCGACTGCGCGCGTTACGCCATTATTATGTATGCGCGTTTGCTAAATGGCAAATATTTCTCTGGATCTTTCATTATACTCGCCACGCAGTGTTCAAGCAAAATCCAAGCGATGTTGTTTCCAGTCGCCGCTCAAGATCGACCCTCTGCCAAAACATTCCAAAACGAATCGGCACACGGTAAACGGCGTACAGATTATTAGAAGAAGCTTCGTATACAATATCGAAATCGAGTCCTCGAGCTCGACGAATTTAGGTCTGTCTAAAAGCTTTTCGTTACGTGATCGCGACACGTCCTCTTTCTCATGAGATGCATAAATCGGATTATACGCAGGCTAATAATTGCAGCTAAACGATGTGCTGCGCTGCTGCCTGCCGGGGCCCCGGTGCTCCGTTTATATGCAGCGCGAGATCTCTTTTTTTGTTGTCTTACGTCGGTGCAGCTGTGTGTTTGTGCACGCAGTCGAGCCCAATGCAGTGCCGCGCGTATATACACGCATACTATACAATTCGTTTTACGTAACTTTATGCGCGCTGCCACTGCGAAACAAGCGTGTTAATTGTTATTGTGTGCGAGATATATACATACACAAACACGTACCTACGTGTGTTATAATGCGCCTGTGGCCTCTTTTGCCTCGTTAACCAACCTGCAATTAATTACTCCTAGAGAGAGAGAGAGAGAGAGAAAGAGAGAGAGAGAGAGAGAGAGAGAGAGATGTATACGCACATACACGCGACACTTCATCATGCACACCTGACTGTGTGTGTGTGCACCGCGCGGACGACGATCTTTGGGATTTGAAATTGTTATTATATATATGTAGCGCCGTGGTAAGTTCTCGGCTCGCGCCCGAGGAAAGATATTAGTTGCTTTAATGCCGCGCACGCTCGAGACCCGAATTAATTATTTTTCCGCGTCTCTCTCTGCAGCTGCTGCTGCTGTGCTGCGAGATTAATTTGGGATTCAAAAATTTAAAAATCAATTTAAAACTCTCGAACTTGCAGCAGCAGCAGCGGGGGCTTGATGTGCTATTAGCAGCAAACTCGAGAGTATATAGCTTCTCTTTGTATACGCTATTTTGTAAAATATCGTGTCTGCGAACGTCTGCGAAGTTCCTATCCTTGACAATAAAATTACTGCAGCAGCAGCGAAAAAGTTAAACGGATAATGTCAAACGTTCGGGCTCGCGAAATTATGTAGTAAAAATAAATCGTAATGACTTCCAGCACGACCGAGAGAGGCGACTTCTATTTTGTTTGTTTCTTTTTCGTAACGATTCCCTTAGTAGTTGTGCATAGTGCTGCGCGCATCGAGGCGGCGACTATGCGTCGTTTACCATTCGCCCGCGTAATGTAACGAGGCACTGCCCTTTTGCTCTTCTCGGGGTGCTGCTGCTGGCTAAATATTCAGCGCTGCTGCACGTGTGCTGCACTATGTGCGCGCACAAGGTTTAGTCCCCGACAAAACGCACACTACTACTGGCTTTATCGCGATTAAACGCGCGAGCATACGAAATTCTCGTACCGGAAGCGCCTCCGAGTAGAGAGAGAAAAATACAGATCCGCCTGTGCCGCGCAGTGCTGTGTGCTGTGCTCGCCTCCCTTTTTCTCCGTATGTAAAGCGATTATTTCTGTTTCTCGCTGCGTAGTACGCTTCGGGACTCTGCGTGCGTATTATTTTATACTCGGATTTGCCGAAGCAACAACACACACACACACACACACGACGTGCGAAATGCTGCGTTTCCTTTTCGTCGTGAGAATTGCGAAATTTTCAAGGCGATCGGCGTATAAATACCTGCGTTTGTTATCATCGACGATGATTCCTTCGACCTGTGGTAATGGCTTATAAATAAATAAAATTGCGTCATCGATGAAATTTGTATAAATAATAAATTGAAAAATATAAAAACGATACGTTTTATTTATAGTAATTTTTTAATAATCTTCTCCTTGTCCGTCATTTAAACTCAAAAAGTACAATGGATATCTTTGAAAATTTTTGTACATCGTGTGATATATAATCAAATATATATAATATATAATAATATTAATAATAATAATGATGAGTAAAAGATTCGTATGTTTTGGGATATCGGGAAATTTTTTCTTTCTTTCTACTCTGTCGCATTAGGGAGTGTCAGAAAACAAACGGTAAGCTTTCGTTTTATTTCGATAATTATCTTATCCACAATATTCAACGAATCGATCAATCGCAAACAAATCAACAACTTGGTCGTGCAAAGACAACATTTGACTTATCTTATTAATATACTTATAGTACATATAATAATCCATTCTTATGATAAATTTACAATAATAATGTCGATCACACACAAAACGAAAATACATATTTTTTTTTAATTCTTGTATAAGGTCCGCATCGTTACGCGCGTCTATGTCTCTTCCGTCACGCGCATAATTGCGTACACATCCATTTACGTCCTACGAATTATTATAGACTTATCCGAGTTGTGTCGTAATAAATTTATTATCGTATTGTTTTTTTTTGTTTCGTTTTTTAAACGTACATTACAAAAAATTGTCTTCTTGGATTATCGTACACAAAATCTCGCACCTGATTGGACGCGCACACACATCGTTAGCATTATGGCCTTAATAATCCGCACATATAATTCTCTCTGTGTCTCACACATGTATCGTCAAGCGAAAAAAATATCTTTTATTCCAACGTACAATTATCGTATATTTAATTATTATATTTAATATGTATAATATTCACAACTCACGCATTCAATGGGCTTTGGTCACTTGTCACTTAAACTCTACTTTCCTTCTCTTTTACATTATTATTATTATTATACTTTGTCGTGTAGTAGTAGTAGTAGTCGCGATCGGCATCGTCGGCTGCGATTCAGCAGCTCGTTGCCTCGTGTCACAGTCTGTAAATTTTGGCCGCGTCAACGTTGGCGTCCTCGACGGACATCTGATGCTGCAGTTGCTGTATCTGCATCTGCTGCTGCTGTTGAAAGAGTAGAGTAGAGCCGCCCTGCTGATGCTGACGCTGTCGCTGCTGCCTCAATTGTCGGTCGACCGAATTTCTTTGTCGCGTGCCGGTGTGATGTTGGTGGGTAGCTGCTGCTGCTGCAGTCGCTGTACGATGACGGCTTCCCGCATGGCCCAACGTGCTGGCACGCGACGCTTCTCGTTACAATTCCGTGGTGAGGGGCTCGGCCTTCTCCACGATCACGTGGAACTCGGTCTCGCGATACAGTCGGCCGTCGGGCACGACCATGGTGATGCGGCTGTCGACGGGGCCGCCGCCGCCGCCGCTTTGCTGACTACTTTGAGCCTCCTTCGGGTGTCGATGATGGCCGTTGCTCGCACCACCAGCGCCGCCTTGGCTGCCGTCCTTGCCGACGACGTCCGGCGCCGTGGTCGGCACGCTGATCCAGCGCTGCTTCTCGCGACCTTCCTCGCGACCGGCGCGCCGCTTGCAGCAGTAGACCGCCACGCAGCCCGCCATCAGTAGCAGCAGCAGCAGGCCCGACACCGCCGAGATGAGCAGCAGCATCGAGCCGCTCAAGGCGCACTTGCGCTGCTCGTAGTCGACGAAGCTGGCCCGCTGGCCGCTCTCCAAGTCCTCGACGCAGAGAAACGTCTCGGGGTCCTCCGAGCCGCCGGACTCCAGAGCGAAGGGTGGCGCCACGATGTTGGTGCTGTCGAGGAAGGTGATGCGCCTGGCGTGGGCGTTCGTGTAGTTGAGGATCTGGCTCTTCCAGGTGGCCAGCCGTTCGCAGTCGCAGCTCTGGTTCACCAGCACGTTGCTGAGCTCCGTGTGAAAGCTCGTCCGGTCGAAGATCAGCGAGCCCTCCTCGAAGTCGCCGAGGCTGTTGTTGCTGAAGGTGAGCTTGTGGAGATTCGAGCCAGCGCCGCCGCTCGGCTTGTTCTCCGGATCGGCGCGGATCGACAGGAAGGCGCCGAAAGCGACGCTGCCCAGGGTATTGTTCTTGATGTGGACGGTGCGCCGGATCGTGACGTCGAAGGCCTCCGACTCGAGGCTGTCCACGTGGCTGTTGACGAGCATGAAGGTGAGGGGCTTGCGCACGATGAAGGCCGAGCTGTGCACCTGGCCCATGCGCACCCCGCTCAGCATGAACTTCTCGTAGACCTCGACGTCGTGCATCGTCCTGCTGAGCACCTGTTCCGAGCCGAAGGTGCCACCCACGACGTGCAGATACTTGACGTCGAACTTCTTGAAGGCCTGCTGCTCGATGCGCGCCAGGTGGCAATTAGTCAGGCTGATGCGCTGCGTCTCGTACAGATTGGCGAACGAGAACGACATGACGTCGTCCACGTTGACGTTCTCCAGGTCGATGGTCTCGATGTTGCCGTGGAACACGTTGCTCGGTAGCTCCGCCAAGCTCGAGTTGCGCACGGTGACGAGGACGTGCGTGGCCTTGGGCGACAGCTTAAAGCTGTGGCTGAGGAGGGTGAGATTGGCCACGTTGATGAGATCGATCGAGACGAGGCCGTCCATGTGGGCCAGGCTATTGTTGGCCAGCATGACGTTCGGGCAGTTGGTGACGTTGATGCGACTCGTGTGTCTGGCCAGGGGATGCTCGCCTTCCGACGTCAGGTACAGTTCCTAGAGACAGAGAGAGAGAGAGAGAAATGCAAATTTTCGGTTAATATCGCTTCTTGGACGTGGAGCCAATTAAACGCGCTGCGGATCGCAGCAAATGCTTCCGCGCGCACAAACTTTCATCAATTTGCTCACGCGCTCGCCGCCCCCCGAGTAAAGCGAGGGACAATAGGACCTCTACCTCTTGGGTAATAGTTTCGTATATCACACAGCGTCAAAATCGTCATCGCACACATCGGCGCGTGGCCGTTCCGAGCAAAGTTTCTTAATGCCCATCCGCCTCGCCACACCACCCACCCCCGCCTTATATTAGGTATATGCAAAAGCGTCGGATGATTCCTCTATACCTACACGTACGAACGCCTCCGTACGTATATCCAATTAAAACAGTGATTTTGCTGATATTATCATTATTATTATGGTCCGTACTTCGAGCGAGCGAAGTTTTCGGGCCAAACGCTTCGATCGATCGCCCCGAACGGAGTTCGGAGGCTTAAATATTTCTTTTCTCTACGTTCGACACTTTTTTCTCTCTCTCGCTCTCTGTCTCAGCTCGTCGATAATACCAGCTCAGGCTCTATTGGATTTTCGCACTATATAACTGCTGCAGCTAGCTCGCGACGACGACGACGAGATTTAACGAGCGTCAGATTTAAATAATTATAGACGAGCGAGCCGCTGGGTGGGACACGATTTTTCAGAAGCTATTAAATGTATTATCAGCTTATTTTCATATGAATAATTCAGATAACAATGGCCAGAGTTCCAGCTGAGAGAGGCGTCGAGAGGTAAATCACGTGGTTATATACTATACGCTAATGGTGACATCGTCTTTTTTTATAGGTCATTAAACCGAATGAAAGTTTTGCGCGCGAGTTCTTTTTCGAAAAAAAAAAAAAAAAAAAAAATTGTACCTACACAGCTGAAAGGAAATAATCTTTGTAGGTCAGTGTACCGTGCGCGGTGCTAGGAATAATATCGAATACGTTCTTAAAACACTTTCTATGTAAGCTTATAATTTTCATTAAGTGGATTGTTTATTTTGTACGTCGTTTAAAAGCGATGATAACATTGATTCTTTCAATGAGAATCGGCTCGATAATCGTAACGCACGCAAATAATGGCAACTTTTCTGAGAGCACGAATGAAACATATACTCGCTTCTGAGGCCAATCCACTCGCAACGACAATGACAAAGTTGTTTTGCCATCGTTTATGTAAAATTGATCGTTTCCCCTCGTATCGCGTTAAATGGATACGACGACAACAGCGCGGTTCAATCAAGATTTTACCCGAAACCAGAAATTATTTTTTAATTTTTTTTTTATCACAGCGGATATAGCAGCTGAGCATTTAGCCGCGCGCGCGCGTACCGGCTTATCGTGGATTTTCCAATTTCAGGGCGTACTCTTTAAGCGCGCGCCGATGTATCGATAGCCATTGAGCGTAAAAAGCGACTTTTTATCGTGCTAGATGAACGTCGGGATAGCAGCAGCAGTAGCGGAGAGAGACGCGTTAAAAGAGCGCACCGAGCACTCATCGATTTATATGTATATATACGCCGCGCTACGCGACTAAGCTCTCTTTTTATGTAACCCTATAATGTCTATCGATTCTCTCTCTCTCTCTCTCTCTCTCTACTTTAACATTTTGCCAGGAGAGCAGTTGAAATGGGTATTCGCGATGTATGTATAAGCGCGCACCCGCACGCGGTGACGAGCAGCTCGCGCCCAACGATGATATAGCCTATAGTGCTCTACCGCTGCGATGGCATTGAGATTTCAAAATTGATGAGTATCGATGAGTAATTACCACGAAATGGTTGTACACATTTGGGGCTATTTATTTTAAGGATAACACAGTGCCGCGCTACTTTTGCTCTCTCTCTCTTTCGTTCGCAACGCGAAAATAATAACGTGCCAGTATGTGTGTCGCTTATACCCCGCGAAACTGCGCACACGAGCTGGCGGCCTCGATTATTATTTTCCGATGTACGCTGCGCGCACCAACAACGATACATAAAAGCCCACCTTGCTTGCGCGCGATGTTCATTGATAAATTATTTCGCATTATTAAAGCCGAAGCTTCGCGGAGCTATGAGGCACCGAAAACCTTGGAGAATTGCTAATAGACGAGGTACGAGAGAATTCGCAATCGAATCCCCGAGTTTAGAGCTTAGGCCGTGAGCAAACACACATACACATAGGTATATACCACGTATAGGTCAAACACGCATTGTTTGCTCTGCATTCATCGCGCGTCACGCCGAATCAAATCGCGCAACAATTGAGCTCGACTTTTTTTTTTTTAATACGTTTAACGTCGACGTAAAAAGCTGCTGGCCGAAATCATATAGGCGCGCGCGAAAAAGAGAGAGAGAGTAACTCTACCGGACAACTCCATCTGCGGGGAATTTTTCATCACAATTTTTTTTTCGCGACGCGATGGAAAGCAACAAAAAGTTGTCGCATTACTGCTGCTGTAAAAATTTTCGAAAGAAAAAGCGGCGTGGACGTTTTCTGCATATTTTCTAAAAAGGCGAAATACGATGCACAATAGGCTGCACCAAAGGAAATAATGCGTGGCGCGCACCACCCGCTATTACACGTGTTTTATGTTAAAGACCCATAAATTCACGCCAAAGAGCGCGAGTTGGTGGAGAATTTTATTTATTTTTTTTTTTACAACGCGCGCCCGCAGGCATGCATATAGTTCATTATGTGTATAGTACAAGTTGAATTTCATTCTGCGTGCGCGCGCTGTCGTCTAAACGTGACTTTTCGAGTCCGCAGCAGCAGCACCACCACCACCGGATGGACAGGCGCGCGCGGGCAAATTTTTAATCGGTAAATAATGTTTTAATTAAAGTCTAGACTTTTTAATGAAAATCACATGCAATATTCACCGGTCGTCAAAGCGTAGCACCAGGATAATCAAATTTACTTTTATTTGAAAATAAAAAATCGTTGCTACTTTTAGCGCGCGCGCGCGAAAGAGAGAGAAGTGCAGCTGGTGAAAAATCGTAATATAACAACGCGTGCATATCGATCGTTTATTCAGAAAGAAGATTCGACAGCAGCGGGGCAGCAGCGTGAGATAGTTTTCGTTCGTACCATCCGCTCTTTTTTTTTTTTTAATTCGTACGCGAGAGCTTTTGAAGCTCGATCGTTGATTTTTCCTCTTACTCTTTTTTTCTGCTCCACTCGCACCAAAGGCGCGTTAAGTATTCAATCGTCGTCGACTTTTTCGCATTATAACGTCCACTTGCGCTTGGTTATAAAACGAGAGAGAGAGAGAGAGAGCGAAGAGGACCCTTATCTCAATGACAAGATGCGCATTCTTTGCTCCATGCGCGCGGATCATACACTGTCATATATTACTGGCTACATAAAGTCGCGCCTACTCGTATTGTATATATGGCGTATTATTATTATATACGCCGGACGGTCACTCGTGTCTAACACATACACAATCGTTTTATCCTCGAGAGAAGCACATAAGCGCAAGAAGAGGCTTGTATATTACATCTTATAAATTCGTCTATGTCATCGTTCTTTAAAAGCCTTAATAAATATTGCGAAACGCGAGACTCGTTGCGCCGCACATTTGTATCTCTCTCGCTCTCGACTTTGAAGAGATTCGTTGCAGAATTATTATTTTTAAAGCCATGAGCTGTGCAGTACGAATTTATATTATACCTATATATACGAATCAACAACGATGCGCATAACTGTTTGCTTATTAGCATATATACGCGTCGAGATTAATCAACACAGCCAAAATAAATACTCTCGGGGGCCCTCTCGACTCTGCGGCGCGAGTAAATAGCAGCGATTGAAAGTTATTCGATCGATCGACTCGTAATAACAAAGTCCGACAAATTTATTATATCGCAGCTCATAAACGATTTAATCACTTTCTTAATCATTTCGGCACTTCGCACGGGTCTTGTGCTATATAATAATTTTTCGACGTGTAATAATATAAGTACTCCTCGCTCGTACGTGCGCAAAGTTTTGTGCGTTTTATATCTCTCTCTTCGCGTTCTCGTAACCGTAACGCGTTAATTGGACGCGTTATTTTTCATTTTACGCTCGCACGTGTGTGTGTGTGTGTGTGTGTTGGTGGACATTTACGACCTCTATACGCAGGAATTGACCACCATCGCGTCCTCGACGTGGTGCAAGCTGCAGTTCACGATATACTCGTAATATATACTTAACGCACGGGCGCTGCGTTATCTCGAGTAGAGCATTGTTATATCGTATAGAGGTCCACGAGCTTTGGAGAAAAAAAACGTCTAAATTTATTCCGCCGGCTCTCTTTATGACGTTAATACATCAAAACTATATATATAGGAAGCGACATAAATCAATAGGCTTTATATATACAGCCGCGTGGCATCGTCGTAATAAAGTCTTAGATCCCGAATCGTCGTTAACGATAGGACGTCGTTTGTCCTAGTTTTAATGGCAGCTGCGGTCCTCGAGCTCTTCCTTTTGGCACGTGAACTGCAAGTATTATTATGCGCGAGCGGACCTATCAAAGCTTTTACACACATACAAGAAAGCTCGCCGCGCGCGTCTGGAGATAACCTCGTCGTCTGCACGAGGATCGTTAATAAATGGTCGCCGCCGCCGCCGAAAGTGCGCAACGCGTTCACCGATCGCAAGTGACATTTTATTGAAATATATCTCCGAACGGGACGAAGCGTAATTGTTGCGCATATACACGTGCAGCGTGGATGGGAGAAAAAACCGGTCGAATGTTTGTACGAAGCTTCTCGACCATTTATCTCGTTGTGCGCAGCAGCTCTGCCTCGCAACGCCCCATTGTCCAGCGCGCGCCCGCGAGCGTAATATTAACGAACTTATCGGCTAACTTATTACCACGTATATGCAGCCGAAGATTGTTTATGTTTATTATTTTTTTTGCGGGCCGTCGTAAAAAAAATTTTCTGTTCGACTCGAGGATGACGTTTTCATATAATTTATGCGCCTCGAGGCCGAGCGGCAGCAGCGAGTCAAAATCATCGTCGTCGATCCCCATTCAAGGGCCGTGTATAGGAGAGGCCGATCTACGTCGATCGGATCGATCACTCATTCAATCAGTAGTCGCTCATGCGCTGCAAGTTTGTATCACACAACAAGCAGCAGCAGCAGCAGCAGCAGCAGCCATTGAACCTATATATCCTCTTATAAACTCTCCTCCCGCCTCGTAAACATAACGAGAGAGCGAGAGACGATCATTTATCGGCTGGATGTGGCTTTTACGCTCTCTGCTCTACTCTTTCCGTGTGTGAGTGCAAGTGTGTATGTGTGCGTATAAATACGCGTTGCGTGCAGCAGCAGGAGCGGCGGTGGGCAAAGGATTGCATCTACGTGTCTCGGGCAAAAAAAAAGGGGGTCGCGGATGCATTTTTCATCCCGGAGTCGAGCGAGCGAGAGAAAAATTACCGCAGCGAGCCCGAGGAGGAGGCGAGCTATACGAGGAATACGTAAGGAGTATTTTCGGTTTACGTTTATACGTATATATATTATTGCAGCGCTCGAGTCTGTGTGTGTATGCGATGCACCGACGCGTCCGGAGACGCGACCAAAGCTTCTCGAGTGTCACGCGCGCGAGGTGTGTAGTGTATACGTTAGGAGATTGATGACGCAGTCTCAGTTTATCATCGCAGTAATATTATGTGGTTGTGTATATTAAAGCGATGATGAAAAAGAAACAGAACGTCGACTTTCGACAGAGATTTAGTCATTATTATCATGTAGCTCGATGAATGAATCATTCGATCTTCCTTTATATTATTTATAATGAACTCTGCCTCATTTATTATTATACGCACACGTTAAATAATACGCGCGCGCGCCGGTGACGAGAGATAGACGCGCGGACGCAACGTTACGCGATATATATTATAACGAAGTTATATACGTACGGCGAAAAATGACGCGACTACGCGCCGGACGTTAAATAATAATAGTCGCGCACAAAAGACATTTGCCTCTCTCTCTCTCTCGGTGCCTTTTTCCTATGTTTCATATATATATTATGTATCAAGTACCTAAAACTCCCTCTGTCCCTCGGAGTTCGTGGGATAGCTCTGCTGCTGCTGCTATATACCAGAATAGCAACGCTGTACCGCTAGTGTACAATAGTCTCGGAGTGAAAAAAAAAATAGTAGTAGAAGCGGAAGCGCGACAAGAAGAATCTATACCTATATAGCTCGTGCAGAGGAACGACGTGCATGCTCATTTCTTGAAAAAAAAAGAGACAGACAGAGAGAGAGAGAGAGAGAGAGAGAGAGAAGAACTTGCTACTGTGTAGCAGAGCTCCGATCTCGGCCGCATATAAAAAAGGAAAAAGATCCTTCCTTTCCTCTCGTTTCTTTCTCTTCTCCAGCTCTAGCTCTTGTGTGTATATGTGTGCGTTATTACTCTTCCTTTTGCGCGCTTCCCTCCTTTTCATTCAGATTAGCCCTACGCGTGTACGATGTAGTATATGACGAAATAATTACGCGCATAATTATACGCGAGCACATCTTTTTTCTGCTGCCTCGCGCTTCGTCCCCCCCCCCGCATTATCATCATGATCATCGTCATCGTCGTCGTCGTCATTTATTATTACCTGTGGCGAATCCTTGCAATCGCACAGCAGCCGGCCGAACTCGTCGCAGGTGCAGGGGGCCGCGATGCACTTGGTCTGGCCCAGCGCGGCGCGGCCCGTGGCCGTCATTTCCAGCGCGACGATGCAGACCAGCACCGGCCATAGTCGTCCCGACCAAGTGGTCGTCGTCGTCGCTGCTGCTGCTGCTGCTGCTCTTCGCTTTCTCATTTTTTGAACTTATCGCGTTGTTCACGCGTCGTCGCAGTGATCGTTGCAGTAGTGGTAGTAGTATTGGCATTCGCTGCTGCTGCTGCTCCTCATCGTTTTTCTCGCTGCTACCGCTGTTGCTGCTGTTGCTTCTTCTTCGTCGTTGTTGTGCACTCGGCTGTGTGGCATTTTTTTTCTGCTTCTGCTCCTTCTTCTTTTTCTTTTCTCTTGTCGCACACACGCGCGCAGCAGCACAGTGAGACTATGCACGGCACACACTCGCACGCACTCACACTGCGGTGACACTTATTTAACGATTCTCACATGATCGACGATCGCTATTTATACGATTCTGCTGCTGCTGTAGTCACGGTCAGTGCTGCTGCTGTTCGAAGAGTGATCGCTTTACGTTGTGCCCATTGGTTTTGCAATATTTTGCACGCTGAAATCACAAGATACATTTTTTTGTTGTTAAATTTCGTTACGTTAAACTTTTTGCAAAATTATTTTAAAAAATAAATAACGAAATAATAAATAAACTCTCGGATCGAAACAATAGAGCGCCTCTGAACAACGACAAGAAAACAAGAGAGCGAAAAAAAGCTCTCGCGTTGACACGCCGCTGTTTTGTATTTTACGAGCGCGATGGGTAATTGGGTCGAAGTTCTCCGTGGTGCACTCTATACGCTATATACTTTTGTAAAAAATTAATAGCGTGTATGGATTGTCATTGATTGACGCCCTCCCACGGCGACGACGAGAGCCGCGTATACATGCAGCACGATATATATATATACAGCTCTCTAGTGTACGTACCCTCTGCGAAAATATCTGCGCGCGTATTTACATTTGTTTTACACTCGATGCGCGCACACACACACACATACACCCGAGCTGCATACACATACGCTTTTATCGATTGATGCCCGTGCCTCTATTTATACATACGTGTAGCGCACATATTATGCTCGAAATTCAACTGAAATTGATATTTATAGTGTTTACGTTTTGCGCAAACTTCATATATTATACATATAATAACGAACAAAAGAGAGAAAGAAATTATAAACAGGCGCGCGTTGCGTTATGCGCTTCAACGAGAAAGTCAACAGATTTCTATATGACCCCGCCGCACGTATACGCTATGGTTTTCCTAATCCGCCGAAGAGCTACAGCGCGAGCGGGGGTGCGAATATTTTTTTTTCATTTCATCGATACATGCAGCGATGTTTTTTTCGGGAAAATCGAGAGAGAGAGAGAGAGAGAGAGAGAGAAAAGAATACAGTGTCCAGCACTCACGGTTTTTGTTTTTACAATTTTCCTATCCTCGTACGTGCTATATTATTATACGTCACGCGTTCATCGAGTTGTCATAAATACATTTTTTTCTAATAACAAACGAGCAGCACTCGTTTCATTACGAACGAGCATTATATTATTGCATGATTACATTATTGTGTGTGTGTATTTTGTAATCGTCTCTCTGTCTTTACGTGCATTATGTATTCACTTGTTATACCTGTCCACGTGTGCGCGTGCACACACACACACACACACACACACACACACACGAAGAACGCGCAATAATGGAAATGCAATGCGATGTGATTATCATGGCATTGGGCGAAGCCAATACTTTGCTATATGTATGTGTGTGTGCGTGACGATTGTGCGTCATTTGTTTATAATACACACGCCGCAATGAACTCGGACGCGTGACGAAAAAGCCTATATACAACAATGCGATGATGATTATACTTTTGGTTGGGTACGATGTGCAGAGTGTACATATAGTCAATCGCGGATAAGGCTTGAAAATATTTTACCTCGGTTTATGTGTACGTACAATGGCCTCTCCGCGCTGTATTATAGTCCCTCGAAAATAAAATGTTGTATTTTCCGGAGAGTCATTCAAAAAAAAAAAAAAAAAAAAAGAAGAAAAAAGGAAAAGATATAACAAAGCTTCGAGTTTAAAAATACACCGGGCGCATAGAGAGATGTATCCTCGAACATTTCTCTCTCTCAAACATCATCGAAGCTCTACAGCACATGCTTTTCTCTGTTTGAGTTAAGCTCGCTCGCACACAAGTTCTCCAGCAGGCTGCTGGAGGAGAGAAGGAACGTAGTAGCTAGCTAGCTCTGCTACGTGCTATATTTGCATCCCGAGAACTTGTGTGTGTATGTATATTATAAGCCCGCCCGGCCGCTTTCGAGAGGGACCTGCGCCGCTGCCGCCGCGTGCTTTTCCGAGAAAGCTCGCGAGCTTTTTACGGATCTCGCGCGATATTATGAGCTTTCAGGCACGGGTAAAAATCATCAGCGTACATACGAATGCGGCAAAAATCTTCTACTCCTCGATGCGAGCAAAAAACAATCGAGCCAACTGCCAACGTCGTGGCATCGAGGTTGAACAAATACCTGCAGCTATGTGTACGTCTGCTGCTGCTGCTGCTGCACGTAATACGTAAACATGCTGCACGTACTATATATATACACTACGTGGCGCGTCACATTTCTCTGCCTTTCCGTTGTGTTACGGAGACGACGTCGACGACGGTATATTACAACGAGCCTCCGAGATGTTTGTGTATACACGCTGCACACTATATGCATATTATATATACGTACTCCCGACGCACAACGCAACTACGTACGGCTACTAACGTCGTCGTGGTGGTGGTGTGCAGTCTGCTGTTATATACACATACACTACTTTAATACTGCAGCAGTGCAACACACCGATCCTCGCTCGGCAACAACTGTAAACATCGTTATAATATCGTGCGTGAGCTAGTACAGCGACGACTGTATGTGTGTGTGTGCCTGTCGGTGCAATGCAGCGCGACTCGAGCAAATTGAGCAATCAGCTTGAAGAACTTTAGTAGAGACTATCGCAGTGTGATTCGTTTCTATATCTACTATGTATACTGTCTGAGCACGTATTATCATAGTTACACGTGCCCGTGTAACGACGGATTGTCTATTACACGCGTCCGATGATTTACTAGGTATTTTTCCTCCTTTTTTTTGCGCTCTCTCTCGTCGATATCGTTTTATAATGCCGTAGCGCAATTCAGCCGCGCGCGGCGATGATCTGCGAAGTTCACGAGCTTCGAGTTGCACAATGGTCGGGACGCGATCGTCGAGGAAGTAGTGCGCCGGCGATTGAATTTGTAATGCGATGCGACGACGACGACGACGACGACGACGATTTATGTAGGTTGGCGGTGGGATATTAATTATAGAAACGATCTCCGCGTTGTATACTGCACACGCACACACACAAATTAAATTCAATTAAAAGCGAATTCCATGGAGTGCGAAAAAAATACGCATTCAATCGCGAGGCGCGCGTACCGACTCGACCGTAAGAAGTGGAAAGTCTCTTTTTTTTCTCTCCGCTCTCGAGAGCGAGGCAACCGACACAACGCGAATTCTCCCCGCCGTCGTTTACACTCATTAATTAATGAAAATCCTTGCGTAAATCGGTCTCTCTGCCGGTGTCAGTTTCCATTTATTTCGCGCGCGGTTTTTGCCGCGCGCATCCACTCGTCGATCGCCGAGTCAATATAATAAGTATACGTGTTTACGCGTTGCGGTAGAGGATTGGTGAATGGATATCTTTTTTTAGTTATTGCTCATTTCGATATATCCATCGGGATATACGTAAATTCCGTAATATCAGTTAAGTGCGCGCGCGCGGGAAAGGAAAATGCTGTGTATGGATATTGTCGCGCGTGAAATTTTATTGAAAATCGATAGATATTACTTATTTGACTCGAAACTTCAATAGCTCTCCTCTATTGGAATCTAAGTTGAATATAAAATGATTTCGGAAATTAATATTATTCATTGCTTACTAACTCGGGCGTGTTTCTAGGTGTGTTTCATACATTTTCCAACTCGTGGCACACAAATATAATTTTGCCAGGACGCATATGTATATAGATCGCCAAAGTTAAAATTAGTTCGAATCCTCGACGCGATGGACGACTATAAGTGAGCGACTGATAAAAATTCAAAAAAAAAACTCGGCACTTCTCACATAAATTTTATATATTACGCTTCGCAAAATTTTCCATTTACCATCATACTTTCGAGTATCGCTGGTATAACACATAAGAAGATATAGTAAGTACGTAGTTGAGCAGGATTCCTTTTTTCGTATTGTGCGCGCTCTTTGTCCAATGTTTGCGATTCCATTTGCCCGAGAGCAGCAGCGCGCCGACTTCTTTTTCTCGCTCGCTCACTCGACCGACCATCGCGCGTTCCCTGAAATACTTTGACTTATTTGTCGATGAATACACTTATGGTATAACTACATGCATACAGCGAGCATCGCGCGATGGGCACATGGATGGAAATAATATGCGTGGCTTATAATGCCTGCGAGCGTCAATAATTTCCAGAAGATTTATGTCAGCCTTTTGATGGAATATTCAACGTCGATCAAGTGTGTGCTTGTGAATTGATGCACGGCTAACTAAGTTGTCTGGAAAATGTTTCGCGCGCGATTGTATAATTGTCGTAGTTTCCAAAGCAAAATGGAAAAAATTTTAATTTTCCAATTCTCAAAAAAAAAATCGAAACCACAGTCGTCGCGTTGACCCGAATCCGAAATCGATCAAATCCTACGGGGTCGTTATTTTTTTGCGTACACGTACATCGTGTGTGTGCGAGTACTGTAACGAAAAAAGCGAAGCGGTCGGCCGGCTCGCGGATGTTTTTTCGGCCTTCTCACGTTTTTTTTTCTGTTTTTTCGAGTGCTGCGAAAATTTTTTGAGCCCACAATGACACTTGTTAAAAACTGCGAGAAGAAAAAACAAACCAAAGTGAAAAGAGACACACAGTACAGGAGAGAGAGAGAGAGTGAGCAGATCGTACGATGACTTTACTTTCATAATTGCGCGCGTCGAGCTTGTAACAGTCCACTATATAGAACGACCAGAAGTCGCCAGGAAGTGATTAACCACTTTGCCGATATATACTCGAAGTACTTGAACTTGAAAAGTAGCCGTTTAACTGTTTGCGACGAAGCTCGCGATCAAGCTGTGGTGTACTACGGCACGGTTTTATTTATTTTTTTTATTTTTATTTTTATTTCGCTTCGACGATTCGCTCGCAAAGAGCGTCTAAATATTAAAAACTGCATTTTTTCGCCCGCGCGTGGACTCGTTAAAAAAAACCGCGCCGTATGTATAAGAAACGAGTTGTCGCGCAAGCTCGTTTTCGTAATCTCACGCGGCTTCGACGCGGCGTCGATTTAGCCGAGTAAAGCCTGCACGACGCGTACATAATACAAGTTTACACAAATCGCTGCGGAGCATCGTCGTCGTCGCGTGGAAATTTGAATGGAATGCGCATTACGCGTAATGTCTGAGCATATGTATACGGCACAATTTCGCGAAATCTTCAAATCGATCCGCGACGACGACCGGCACTTTCCTTCTCGGACCCTTATCTCTCTCTCTCTCTTTCTCGCTTTTCGCGCTGCTGCTGCCGTGTCTGCGCTGCACTTATAAACGTATACGCGCGTCGCGTCTTTGGTTATCGTCGTGAGCTGTGTGTCGGATTCGATGCCTCGGCTCGCTCAAAAGTTCTTATTTCATCCTCCGCTGCATCTTTATCTATGAGGCTTTATGTACATATTTATTTACTTTTTTTTTTACTTCGCGATTCGTTTCGTCTTCGTCTCCGGAATTTTATCGCTGCTGACTGTGTGTAATATATATCGCGTATTGATGCAAAAAAAAAATATATATAGTACATAGTAGTCTGTAGACTGTCAAAGTGTAAACACGCGTGTGTACTGCTTTCTCTCGACAAGATGTCTTGGGCGAGCAAAGATTCTCGCGGGATTCCACCGGACTACAAAAAGCAAATCTGTCATAAAAATGTGGATGTGAGAAGTGTGGTTTGTTTGTTATGTGATGATGTGTATTGCAAATCAGACTTTGCGAGATTTGTGGAAAAAGGCAAATGCTTTTTCGTTACTAGACATATTGTCATATGTCCGAAACACAAAGACATAACGTACCCTGTGTTGACATGTGATCAAAACAATACTGAAGAGCTTGGCCTAACTTTGAAATTAACGTTGTTACATACATATAGTGAGAGCAGCAAACTAATTTCAAATGATATGGAGAAAGAAAACGAAAGTGAAGTTCTTTCTCAGTACGATGATGATAGAAACTCGGTCATAAGTGAAAATAGCAAAAAAAGGCGAGTGGATTATTATGATAACCCTAATGAGTGCTCAAATTGTTCATATTACCTGAATGAACTAGAGAACAAACAAGAACTCAACCAAGAACTAAAAGAGCAAAACAAAGAATTAAGAGAACACAATAGTTTTTTACGTTCTGTTGCCACTTCAAATGCTATAAATAAAAAACAAAATGAGCGAAGTTATGCTAATGTACTTACAAATTGTCCACCTAAACCGAGTTTCGTGCAGTTGATTGTTAAACCTAACACTAATTTTAAAGGAGATGCGTTGCAACTTATACAGAAACAAGTGTCGGTTAAAACCAAAGCTAAAGTATTAAATATAAAAAAAACGGATAATGGAAACATTTTTCTAAAATGCAGTAGTGAAGTAGATTCACAAGCTATTCTCCGAGTTCTGAATAACGAAAATAGTACTGATATTACAGCCAAAATCTGTGAAAAAAATAATCCTATAATAAAAATTACTAATATTGTCTCTATGGAAGATCCGAGGCAAGTGACCAAAGACATCATAGATAGAAACCAACTAACACCAGATAGTCTGAATATAGTACACACTTTTAAGCAAAGAAACAACAAAATCGCAGCTCTAGCACAGGTTACTGGTGAAACATATGCTAAAATCATGAACTCGGGATACATTTTTGTAGGATATCAGAATTGTAAAGTGTATGATTATTTTAACATAAGTACATGCAAAAACTGTTGCGGATACAATCATAGCGACAGAAAATGTCGCGAGATATTCAAAAGGCCGATTGCGTGCTATAAATGTGCTGGGAACCACGAAGCCAAAGATTGTCAGTCAAGTACAAAATCATGTATAAATTGTAAAAGCGCAAACAAATACTTAACTAAGAAAAGATCAGAAGACCATGAAGCAACAGATTTTGGGAAATGTGAGACATACAAAGCGAAATGGGATCAATACGTGAACAACACAAATTATCCTTGGACACCGCAACCGATAACTCTTAAGAGTACCAATACTCTTGTACAATAAAAGCACCATGGAGCTGATACACGAAGACAATGATGAAGATTTTAATTTGCACCCCAATGAGGAAGTTGTTTACAATGAGGTTGATGGAGTTAACAATGATTGGAACATTTCAAATTCTGAGGTCTTAATATGTCATGTGAATATCAGAAGCATAACAAAAAATATAAACGAACTTGATGTTATGATTTCGACTTATAGTCGAAAACCCGATGTAATTATATGCACTGAAGCTTGGTTGAAGGATTGTATGATGTTCATTGAGTTGAATGGATATAAGCGTGAAGACAATCGTAGTAGGGTAAATAGGTCTGATGGTGTTGTAATTTATGTAAAGGATAATCTAAATTATGAGTTCTCACTCGAACAGTACGGCTTGTTGAAGGTGATTAGTGCAGTAATACGTATAGACAATGACCGTTCTTGCAAGGTTTCGGGTCTGTACAGGTGCCATGATTACGATGTTGAAGAGTTTACCCGGGATTTGAGCTGCTATCTGGATGGAAATGATGGAGTTGATAATCATATCATCGCAGGCGATGTTAACATTGACCTAATAGCATTTGACAGCAAAGCGCAGGAGTATTTTGATGTATTGTCTAGGAAAGGTTACCAATCCAAGATTAATACTATTACGCATCCTGTCGATGGTCGAACTGGTGGTACATGTATCGATCATATCTTTGTTAAGGGTACAGTTGGATCTTATGCGGCTAAGTGTCTGAGTATGATAACAGATCATTATCCCACCCTGCTTGCAATTGATCGTGGAACTGACAATAGAACAGATGAAAGGCTGCACAAGCTCTGTGTAAAGAAATTTATACAAGGTTGCAATGTGGAGCCATGGCATGAAGTGATAAATACAACTAACCATGAAGAAGCTTTAGACCTTCTAATATCAAAAATCAAAAGGATTCATGAGCAGTCCTTGTTGCCAGTTAATTCTAGAAATAAACATAGAAAAAATTGGATTACTGAAGCCTTGGTTACCTCAGTGAAAAAGAAAGCAAGACTTTACAAGGAATGGAGAAAAGATAGATATAATATTAACAAGAAAATTCAGTACTATAATTACAGCAAGGTGCTTAGAACACTGCTGCGCAGTGCTAAAGATAGATATGAGAAAAGTCAACTACAGAAGGCTGACCCGAAGAAACTATGGCAATTTGTACATAATAAACTAGAGATGAAATCTAAAAATAAAAAAATTGGTGAGATATTTACAGAAGCCGGTACTACAAATGATGATTTGACCAAGGCAAATCTCTTTAATGAATACTTTAGTAATGTGTGCAAGGATATTGGAAAAAATATTATCCCCCCTGTTCGTTTGCACGATGTTGACGACGTTAAATTGAACGATAAATCGATATTCATGTATCCAACACATGAACTTGAGGTATTAAGTATTATACAACATCTAAAAAACAAGTCCGGTGGGTGTGACGGAATACACGCATCGGTATTAAAACTTGCAGCTCGCTTCATAGTACCCGCCTTAACTAACATAATAAACGAGGTAATTAAAACTGGAACAGTTCCCAAACAATTCAAATCGGCGGAAATATGCCCGATACATAAAAAAGGATCGAAATCAGACATAAGCAATTATCGTCCGATAGCTCTCATATCGAATCTATCTAAAGTTTTTGAACGTGTGATTTATAGAAGAATAAAGAAATTTGTAATAAAGTACAAAATCATTCAACCGAATCAGTTTGGCTTCACAGAAGGAAAAAGTACAGACGATGCGAT